>JBAMCF010000297.1:0-287078 GCA_037075285.1 Drosophila lutescens
TAAACTTTTTATTTTTCTGTCTTTTATTCTTATTTTACGTCCACTCCTGCTTGGTTTTCTGTCGTTAGTGATCGCACTCACATCCATCGTACCCTCTCGATCAATCGATTCATCTTCTTATCGATGGTTACATGTGTTATTTCTTAGTGTTACCTTATCTAATTGATACAATATTTACACTATTTACATTCGGCCGACCTGGCTACAGATCGACCACGATCTTTACAAACAAAGGGCAACAGTTTCATTAACATTACTTATCCAAGGTTTAAGTCTAGCTGGTTCTAAAACACCTCTAAATGGCATTTGCGTTAACTGGCAATCATCAATATCAACGACCTCGTATCTATCATTATCAAACACACGACTTATCTTATAAGGTCCACGGTACTTAGGAGCAAACTTCTTATTTGTTCCTGCAGTGGTATCGACATTTTTTATAGCCACATAATCGCCTATTTGATATTCTCGAGGAGCTCTATGCTTTCTACTAAATAACTCTTCGTTTCTCTTTTGGGAATTCTGAATATTGACAGCCGCGTGCTCACGGATGCTGACCAGATCTCTAGGTTCGGCTATTGAATTTATTCTCCAAGTATTCAGAAAGCTCATCCACTATAGGTCCCTTTTGTACTACTCCAAACAACAAAACACTTGGCGGTACCTGGGTGCTACTATGCACTGCGTTATTAATTGCGTATTCAACTTTATTAAGTAGCTTATACCAATCGGACTGACTAAGAGGTTCTGCTAATTTCCCTAACATGGGCGTTAACACGCGGTTCACACGCTCTACCTGGCCATTAGCTTGAGGTGCTCCCGTAGCTACTTTTATGTGCTCAATGTCCCGTTCTTGACAAAAGGTGGTGAACTCGAGGGACGTAAAACAAGTACCGCGGTCCGATATGATTCTTTGGGGTCGACTATAAAAATCAAAGTATTTACTCAACGCATCTCTCGCTTCTCTTGTACTAGTTGTATTTACAGGAAAGAGTTTGATAAACTTGGTAAAAGCATCAATAACCACTAGCAGATGTTTTCTCTTTGAAATTATACTCGGTAAGGGGCCCAAATGATCTATATGGAGTGTATGAAACGGGATACAAGGTTTTGGAATACTATGCAAGGTTCTATCATGAATGGATCTCGGCACTGAATGCAAAATGCACGACAGGCAATTTCTAATAAAATGCTCAACTTTAGTTCTCATTTCTGGAAACCAATAGGTTCTTCTTAAACCCTTAACGCACTTATCCGCTGCCAAGTGTCCTAGTTTTTCATGAGATTTCCTAATAAGCTGTTCTTCCATACAGACAGGCACATACAAACAATAAGCCTCGTCGCCAATCTTTCTACATACTAGTCCATCCCTCAACTCAAAGGAACGCAAGTGTCCCCTCTCTAGTTTCTCTCTCAATCGAACTATATTTTGATCTCTCATTTGCTCAGTTTGTAGAATCAGGTCTACGTCGTCAGGTGTTGCGCCTACGACTCCTACTATAGGTATGGATTTTAGAAAAGTGTCCTCACGAGACTCCGATTTATCATTTCCCCAGGCCATTTTACTACCGTCCATGTAATTCCCATTAGCTTTATCTTCCTCTTCTTCCTCATGAAGATTCTCTAACAAGGCACGTATTCTCTCCAAGGGGTCTTTACTATAGCTATCAACTAACATAGTATCTACAGGAGTGTCTCTACGGATCTCTAAAAGGCTTTCAATAATGCTATCTCCACTGCTCCCATCAAGGTTTTCTCTACGGGTTTCTAAAGGTTCGTCTCTACGGTTCTCTACGGTTCTACGGTCTCTATAATTCTCTAAAAGTTTGTCTCTAGGGTTCTCTACACAGTGGTCTCTACGGTTCTCTACGAGGTTTTCTAATAAGTCTTCATCATTGTCGAACTCGCTACTCTTTAACAGCTTCACAACTTCTATTTGTCTGCTCAAGGCATCAACATGGGCCATATTCACACCGGGTCTATGCATAATTGAGTAATCGTAATTCTCTAACTCAAGGGACCATCTGGCAATCCTAGGGTTAATAGATTTTCTACTAAGTGTCTGCACCAACGAATTGCAGTCCGTAATTATTTTAAACGGCCTGTGCTCAAGGTATACTCTAAAACGGCGCAATGCATTTATTATTGCAAGTGTTTCCAACTCAAAACTATGGTATCGTGATTCTGCTGCAGTGGTTTTACCTGAATAAAAAGAAATAGGATGCATTTTTCCATCATCTTGTCGCTGCAATAATATAGCACCAAACCCATGTGAACTGGCATCTGTATGGAGCTCCGTTTCTCGACCAGGACTAAAAATGGCTAAGACAGGTGGATTAGCCAAAGCATTCCTCAATTCATTAAATGCACTTAATTGCTCTTCATTGAGTGGAAAAGGACCTCCTTTCTTCAATAACTCTGTCAAGGGTTTAGCTATTCGCGCAAATGATAGGACGAAACGTCTAAAATACGAAAAGAATCCTAAACACGAGTGAAGGGTATGAACATTTTGGGGCACAGGAAAATTTCTCAAAGCTTCCAAATGCGATTCACTAGGTTTAATACCATATTTACTAATACTGTACCCCAGGAACTCACATTCTTTCTTCAAAAATACACATTTCTTCTTATTTATCTCTAAATTATATTCACTAATACGATCCAAAAGTTTTCCTAAAATCTCTAAGTGCTCACATACTGTCTTTGTCGCTATAACTATATCGTCCATATAAATTACTAGGCTCTTCTTTCTTATAAAGTCTGAAAACGTTTCCGAAATAAATCGTTGGAACACTGCAGGACCATTCTTCAATCCAAAAGGCATCCTCAGATACTCATACTGTCCTTGAGGGGTAACAAACGCCGTATACGGCACAGATTTTTCTTCGACCTCTATTTGATGAAATCCGCTTTTAAAATCAATCACAGAGAAACAACATTTCCCTTCCAAATACTCCAGGCAATCTTCAATAAGCGGCAAAGGAAAATTATCTTTAACGACACGCTTGTTTAAACCTCGGTAGTCAACGCACATTCGAATTTCACCAGACTTTTTCTTCACAAGGACCAAAGGTGACGCATAAGGTGAAGCGCTCGGACGTATTACGTTTTTCTTAAGCAAATCATCAATGATCTCCGCAACTTTCTCTCTCTCAAAGTAAGACAGACGTCTCGGAGAACAGTAAAACGGAGTGGTATCGGTTAATTTAATGGACATCCGATATCTAGGTGCTGTGTTATAATCGTATTGGTTACTAACATAATGCGTTTGAACAACTTGTTCACACATCTTTGCCGAATCTAACCCAAACTCAGTTCCTATTTCAAAAAAATCGTCTAGAAATGGTTCTATAGCGTTCAAGAATCCTTGCGCATCCCTGTCAGCATTCAGAATTTCTCCAAAACTTTCGTTATCTAAACCTAACTTGGGATTATGGCTTAAATTAGAATTTACTTCAGTATTTTTGTTAAAGTTATGCGCTGGTTTTATCTTCGCGGTGAAAAGGGGAGAGTCTTTTGATTTACCAGCATTAATATCTATTAATTTTAAGGATGACTTGTACTTAGCCTTATTAACTAATTGAACATTCATTATTTTAAGTGAGTCTCTTCCTATCAGTACAGGGTATGGTAATATTTTATCATCGATTATATTTAAGAAAAGAAAATATGTCTTTGCGTAAAACTTAACAGAGGCCTTCACAATGCCCCACATTGATAGTCGCGGTCCTCCTAAACCAGCGTACTTCGATTTTTTTAAACTCAAAACAATATTTTTTGGAATTAAAGACTTACGAATAAAGCTTACCGGACTACCAGTATCAAATAAACTTACAGTACAAATATATTTTCCCTTTTCACCGCGCAATCCTCAAATTTTGATTGGTTGAACCGCTGTCAACTCTTCTGATCCAGATTCCTCTTCATCTTGCATCAGCGCCGTCCTTGTTGACACCTCTCGCTTGGGGCATTGCTGGTATTTATGGTCCAGCCCAAAGCACTTGAAACAGGCCCCATCCGGTCTCTTGGGTCGTCCGCACTCTCTAGCCATGTGCCCCATTTGCCTGCAATTGTAGCAACGAATGCCTTCAGGAACGGGCGCACGTACTTGGAGTTTCCCCAGTTTAGTCTGCTCCTCCGGCTTAGAAGTCTGCTGCGCCGGCATTTTCTTCAGTTTGTCATAAATCATAATTTTCTGACGAAGCTCGTGCAAAGAAGTGCAGTAAGCCATTGCAGACGCCTTTCCAGACTGATCTCCCAATTCTTCGACGATAAATCGGACGATATCCTCTTGCGCCAGATCCACCTGTCGCCCAATGCCGCACATAGCAAAAAAATAGTGCAGGGCACTTTCTCCAGGTAATTTCTTCCTGGCTTTTAGCTGCTTGAACACATCGAATGCAGTGAGCTTGAGGTCAAAAACGGCTATTAGTTCTGCTCGCAGCCTCGGCCAATTTAGAGCTGCTGCTTCGTTCATAAATGCTCTTGCAGATCCGGTCAACAAACGTTTAGCGAAAATAAAACGTTTTTTCTCAGGCACCCCATATATATCCATAATATTGGAAAAGTCGTCGATCCAACGTAATACAGGGTATCCGTTGTCCCCAGAAAACGGTTGAATTAGGGCGTCCAGATCACTGATATCGATGTCGGTTTCTTGAGTTAATTTATTTCGGTTCAACTCTTTTTCCAAATCATCCACACGTTTACGCGCAGCGTACACCTTCTCGATTTGCTGTAAGTGTTGTAGCTCTGCCTCGACGCTCGCCGACACTCGTGCACGACGCTGCCCGTCCAACGCCGCCGTATCGGAACTTTCCAGAATTGCCTCCGCCATCAAATCACGATGCATGTCCGCACTTGCAACATTCGTAACTTCGAGAATTTCATCACAAGCAGCAATTCGATCGCAGCGCTGCACGTGTGCAGCCGCCATATTAGAACTTTCCAGAACTTCTTCGCCGTCTCCTTTCTGCTCACGTTCCAATTCGCCACCAACACAAGCGTCGCCGTCTGCTCTAGAAACTTCTGCAGCTCCACACGATGACTCCTCCAAGCTCAGCTCCTCTAGGTCAAGCTTCTCAAGTTCCAAATGCTCCAGGCTTGGCTTCTCCAGGTTGTCCATTATGGTTTTCGCCGCCGCGCGTAGTTGATGGATGGTGGCGTCTTCTTGGAAAAATACGTTCTCCCGCTCCAGAAAAGCTTTCAGCTCAGGTCTCGTCTTCTTTATTATATCACTATATCTCATGACCAATGAGTTATATTTTGTACGGGCCTTTTAACCCACACCTGGTATGTAAACTTTTTATTTTTCTGTCTTTTATTCTTATTTTACGTCCACTCTGCTTGGTTCTCTGTCGTTAGTGATCGCACTCACATCCATCGTACCCTCTCGATCAATCGATTCATCTTCTTATCGATGGTTACATGTGTTATTCCTTAGTGTTACCTTATCTAATTGATACAATATTTACACTATTTACACGTTATAAGAATTAAATTATAAAAAAATTATAAAAATATTTAAAACCAATTACATGAAATGTTTTAGTAGGGCCTCAACTATATAACTTTAAAGTATAATCTTTACAGAACAGTCGTAACTACCACAAAAACGACCTGCTTATCAGTACTTAGCAGAGGACAGTAAAAGCCTCAATTAAATTAAAAAGAATTACGTAAACAGGGAAGGAAAATCGGGCAGCACGTAATATTTGTGTATGAATACGTCATACTGGGAGGAAGACGACAAACCAAAATACGCAGACCGTATCGATTTCGCTTGCTATTTCTGGATTTCTGTGCCCTGCATTGCTAATACGCCATGTTGTGCTCGCATTATTTAATGTTCGAGCCAACGATTTCGCTCGGCGGCTGCAATGTCAATATCAAAGACACTGCGCAGCAAGGTTGCGGAAGCCATATTAGTTCTCCGCCGGAGAACTGCTGAATTTCTGCTGCGCCGCTAATTGAATTTACAGGGGCGTCAGGTGCCACAATGCCAGGTATAAATGCCGGATTCCCAATGAGCGCTAATTAATAGCCAACCGAACCACGCAACGCGGCGTATCCCGAAACACACGAGCGCGGAACGTGAAAGTCTCTCAAATTACTTACCTTACTTCCGGCAGAGCTTTCGAATTAACAGCTTCAAAATGGTGGTCAACTTCAAGGTGTTTAAGAAGTGTTCCCCGAACAACATGATCACGCTCTACATGAACAGGCGTGACTTTGTGGATTCCGTTACGCAAGTGGAGCCCATTGGTAGGTAACACAGAAAGAAGGGAACCAAAAGATTAAATCTGCATAAAACCAACATTGAATTTCGGATACAAAAATAAATTGGTAGTCTACGGAAATACTTAAATGACTCCTACATAAGCCACAAAATGCATTACGCTGCTTAAAAACATTTAACTACAATATGATTTCAGTTTAATTATTTTTGTACTAAAAATATGACAGTTTCTTAAATATTTAAAACTTAAAAAACAATTATAATTACCAACAAAAAAAACAAGTGTAAAGCCTGAATAAATTTTTCACGGAATTTGGACTTCCTGGGCAGCATATATCCACTCCCTCTGCGACATAATTAAATTCCCATGTAATTTATGCAATCCAAGGCGGCTGTATTAACCGCAAGCCAAGCTTATTAGTTCCGTGACCGGGCAAACCACAAGGCTGGGCCATTGTTTCGATAATCTCCGATTAATTAGCATGCCTTTGCAGATGGAATCGTCGTGCTGGATGATGAGTACGTGCGCCAGAATCGCAAGATCTTCGTGCAGTTGGTCTGCAACTTCCGCTACGGGCGCGAGGATGACGAGATGATCGGCCTGAGGTTCCAGAAGGAACTGACCCTGGTCTCGCAGCAGGTGTGTCCGCCCCAGAAGCAGGACATCCAGCTGACCAAAATGCAGGAGCGCCTGCTGAAGAAGCTGGGCTCGAACGCCTATCCCTTCGTGATGCAGATGCCGCCCAGTTCGCCGGCCTCGGTGGTCCTCCAGCAGAAGGCCAGTGACGAGAGCCAGCCCTGCGGAGTGCAGTACTTCGTGAAGATCTTCACCGGGGACAGCGACTGCGATCGCTCGCATCGCAGGAGCACCATCAACCTGGGCATTCGCAAGGTGCAGTACGCACCCACCAAGCAGGGAATCCAGCCCTGCACCGTCGTCCGCAAGGACTTCCTCCTGTCGCCCGGGGAACTCGAACTGGAGGTCACCCTCGACAAGCAGCTGTACCACCACGGCGAGAAGATCTCGGTGAACATCTGCGTGCGCAACAACTCCAACAAGGTGGTCAAGAAGGTCAAGGCCATGGTGCAGCAGGGCGTCGATGTGGTGCTCTTCCAGAACGGTCAGTTCCGCAACACGATCGCCTTCATGGAGACGAGCGAGGGCTGTCCCCTGAACCCGGGCTCCAGTCTGCAGAAGGTCATGTACCTGGTGCCCACTCTGGTGGCCAATTGCGACCGTGCCGGCATCGCCGTCGAGGGTGATATTAAGCGCAAGGAGACGGCTCTGGCCTCAACCACACTGTGAGTAGATAACAACTTGTTATTGGTTTTAAACGATGAAAGTTCACGAGAAGAATTCAGAATTATTGAATTCAAAATTGAAATTATTTTCAATCGAAAAGAAGAAAAGATTTGGAGTTTTTAGATTTGAGAACATTTAATTTAATATTTTTTATGTGTCAATTATAAAAAATTCCTAAGCCAGAAGTGCTGCTGATCATTAATATCAGGTCTTTACTACTATTTCTCGTTATTCATTAAGTAAGAAATGCTTTTAAATTACTTTAAACTATCTTTTTTTATATAGGTTATAAGATAGCTCTCTCATTGCACATTTTCCCTTACTAAAACAGATATAATATATACGTTTTTAAAAATTTAAAACTTAATTATAAAACTAAAATGTAAATAATATTTTAAGTGCTTAATAATTAAAAATAAAAATAGCTTTACTAATTTTATCAAATATATTTTTCGTTCCAGGATTGCAAGTCAGGATGCCAGGGATGCTTTTGGCATAATTGTCTCGTATGCTGTGAAGGTCAAGCTCTTTTTGGGCGCCTTGGGCGGTGAGCTCTGCGCTGAGCTACCGTTCATCCTGATGCACCCGAAGGTATAAGAAAGCCTTGCCAAATATTATTAAAATAAAGAGTAATCATTAACTGAATTGCAGCCAAGCCGCAAGGCTCAACTGGAAGCGGAGGGCTCCATCGAGGCCTAAACAGAAGTGGCTACCTCAACCAAAGACAAAAAATGGCGTATTTCTAAAAGTCTACCCGATGTTTGTGGATCTTAAAAAATGCTGATGTTGCTGAAATGTTCTGAACTGCAGTCGTCGTACTTTTCCTATATAGCAAATCCAATATTCATATATGTGTGTATGTGTATTATATTTATAACTCAACCAACAATTAAATATGAACAGAGTTTATGTATGTTTATGGGTATTTTGAATTTAAAGAAAACAAAACACCAAGAAATATTAATAAGTCTTCCAGCATGCGGTCGAATTTAGAACGAGAAATAGTCTAAATTATATTCAATCTGTTGAATAGAAGACACACATGCCAATCACTTCATAATGCACTTCCACAAGGCGTTTCCTCAGTAGGAATTTGATATCGTTTGCTGATTATGTATTTATTGGAGTGCAATGGGGAAATCAACAGAGGCCTGTGCATTCTAATCAATTGCTTATAGTGGGTCTTGCATTTGTGGCTAAGTAATTCCAATTATTGCTACTCTAAGAAGCTGAGGAGCGGCCTAATTAATTCAGGACAAAGATGCTGCAGGAAGTCGAGAATTAAGCGGTAATTTGATATAATACATCAAACTTAAGGTGAGTATTGAAAGTATTTACTAGGTTCGTTCTTAAAGCTTTAACCAGCACATTTTAATTTTACTTCCTTTTTGTTTTGTTTTGTTTTAGAGCAGTGACAATTTAAGTTGGGATTGCTGACAGCCAAATGGTTTGTGGAACATTTATTGGCTAGACATCTTTACGATAAAGCATCTGTCTGTTATTAATTTTCTGACAGTTTGGTCACAATGTGTGGTGGAAACACAGCTCCAGAAGTAGCTAATCACGTTTGGGCAACAAACCAACATTTTGGCACACCAGGTGGAAGATTAGTCAACATGATTTCGCATAATAGCTTTAATCTAATTTCATTAATGCCGATTAGATTATCGTCTTCGAAAGTGGTCTTTTACAATGCATGGCAATAAAATTGCATTCCAAATACGCATACCGCCTATATAACCGATAAGATGGCGAGACTCAAGGCAGAAATAGTTGACCGCATTTATAGTTTAATCCACTACAGTTTTGAATTCCTACTTTTATTATGCGAAGCAGAAAGTACTCTACAGAATTAATATATCATGACTTTGTACAAGAAATTAAAAACCATAAGTAAAATAAATAAAATATTGTAGTGTATTTTAATATTAGTGGTAAAGTACCCTTTAATAGTTAATACCATGGATCTGATTATTTCGTACACCTACGATCTGATATTGGTTACCAAGTGGTTTTAGTAGCTACTACCGTTAGTCTGGCTGATAAAATAATACCCAAAAGAAATTCGGTGCATTAATCAAGGTCTTTGGGCGCCCAATACATACACTGAAATCCCTATCACCCCACCGTTATCAATTGAGCAAACAAGAGCCCAAGCTAATTATTACAGTAGACATGCTGATTAGCCGCTGCTTTATTTACTAGTGGATAATCTACTAAGTGGTGCATGAATAAAACGAGTAGTGCTAATTTTCCGCTGGGCAGTCGCCTGGAAGCCTTTGTCTCGCCTCAACATGTGTTGCAGCTGCTGTGGAGTAACCCAACAAAAGGCCTGGGTCTTTGGACTCGGAACCCTTTTCGCGGTCTCCGGACTCTTGGCCATTATATGCTGGCCCGGCTTTATAGACACGCAGATTATGAAGGTGATTGAGGAGTGAGGGTGTGCAAAGAAAATAAATGAGGAGTACTAAACGATTTATTAAAAAGGCCCTGCCATTGACGCCCACTTCGAAGACCTTTGAAAAATGGGAAGAGCTGCCCATTCCCGTGTATGTCTACATGTATCTTTGGAACTGGACAAATGCCGCAGATGTCCAGGCCTATGGAGTGAAACCCAGTTTCGAACAACTAGGTCCATATGTTTATCGGGAGGAGAGAAAGAAAATGGATCTCGAGTGGCACGATAACGGGACGGTGACCTTTAATCCCAGAAGAACTTGGTTCTGGGAGGAAGACCTGTCCGGGGGCAAGCAAACTGATCTAATTACTGCCCCCCACCTACCGTCGCTGGTGAGTAAAATCAGTTTTTTAAATTAACAATCATATGATATGATACTTTTCATTTTTATAGGCTGCTTCCAACCAAATGCGAAATAGCAACGCCTTCCTAAAGTTCATGTTCAACCAGGCTCTGAATGCGAATGGAGGACATCTTTTCGTGACATACACGGCAGCCGAATGGCTCTTCGACAGCTTTTTCGATGAGTTCCTTCATTACGCCAAGAGCCTGAATAATCCTTTGGCCCCGGCAATCGAGGATGATCACTTTGCCTGGTTCCTCAATCGCAACGGATCCAAGGACTTTGAAGGTCCGTTCACCGTTCACACAGGAGTGGGTGACATCAAGGAGATGGGTGAGATTAAGTATTGGAAGGGCCAAAACCACACGGGATGGTATGAAGGTGAATGTGGACGGCTCAATGGCAGCACCACCGACCTTTTTGTGCCAGACGAACCCAAGGAGAAGGCCTTGACCATCTTCATTCCGGACACTTGTCGGATCATAAATCTGGAGTTTACGGGCGAGAGCGAAACGATCCAGGGCATTACCGGATGGAAGTACGAAATAACACCGAATACCTTCGACAATGGTCAGATCAATGGGAACACGAAATGCTGGTGTCCTTTGGAAAGGCAGCCGGACAACTGTCCTGCCAGCGGGGCCACTGACTTATCGCCTTGTGCGGAGGGGGTTCCCATGTACCTGTCTGCCGATCATTTTATGTACGCGGATGAGAGCTATGGCAACACGATCAACGGCTATCATCCAAACTACGATCAGAACAATTTCTATATCATCATGGAACGCAAGATGGGCGTGCCCCTAAAGGTCAATGCCAATGTGATGGTCACTTTGTACATAGAGTCAGATCCCGATATTGAGTAAGTAATAATATTAAACATTTTTTTAATAATTTAACTGAATATTGTATTATTCACCACTAGCATTCTTAAGGACCTTCCCAGTTTCTACGCACCTCTGTTCACCACCGCCAGTCGAGCGGAAGTCGATGAGGCTCTGGCCAAAGAACTTAGGGTAATTGTCTAAAAAAATATTACATCAATTTATAAACTAATAATTCTTATTACAGTTGGCCCTCAATCTGCCCGCGATTGGTAGATATACTGGAGTGGGACTACTGTGCCTGGGTTGCATCCTTATAGCCGTTGGCGTCCTTCTAACCATTAAGAGGAAGTGGTATGGCCAATCTGAATCGGACAGACTAGCTCTCAAAGATAACGAAGAGACCCCAAATGATCCAGGAACAGAGGCCAACGAAGTCGATCGAAATTTCTAATTTAGTATTAACATTTTGCATAAATCCAAGCACATAAATGTGATTTCCCAAAAACTAGATGTGATAATTGACAGTAGACATTTTTTTGTTATAGTGAAATGTAAGCTTTAAGTTTTACTTTGAAGCATTCACTTAGTTAAAATAAATTGAAAAATAATTTACTAATTTAATGTTTGATAAATTGTTGGTAAAAAAAGAAATAATTCGGAAAAATAGGACAACATAATTTGCAAAATACTGGTATCGTCAATTCGACTAAAGGTTTAGAATAAAATTAACCCCGAAGGAGAGGACCCTTTGTATAAATGCGTATGGTATCAAGGAAACTAACATTTCACTCTCCTGAAGAATATCTATTGCAAATTCTTCAGAAGAGGAAGACCCTTTCTGAGAATGCGTTCTCGGTATTAAGAGAATCCCACACTGTTACTTTGAGACTTTCTCATGTGTTTCTCATCTAGTAACGTGGAAACACCTAACCCGAGTGAAACAAATATAGTGTCTAAGGGGAGACTGACTTTACTGAGCTCGATCAATTTTTTCCATTTTGATCTTAGACTGCATGGCTAGAGAAAATAGAGCTGCAAAACTATCGATAGTTACTGTTTTCGAGATAATTGACTAGGCGGAACTCGTCGTTCCTTGATATGTTAGTGTTTCCAACCACATCATTCCAAACTGCAAAACAAGTACATTTTTAATACAAACAAGAGAGAACGCTATAGTCGTTGTGGGCGTTAGAGGGGGCGTGGCACCTTTTTGAAATAAACTAGCGCTGCGTAGGAAGCCTGAAATCTGAACCTTCTAGCTTTTGTAGTTTCCGAGATCTCAGCGTTCATACGGACAGACAGACAGACAGACAGACAGACAGACGGACAGACGGACTTGGCTATATCGACTCGGCTAGTGACCCTTATAGGGTCGGAAACGCTTCCTTCTAGCTGTTTAAATGCAAGTTTGTTTTGTTTAGTAATTCCTACCGAAATGTAAAACAAATTTTTAAAATCGTTTCAAAAGACTGCTTGCTTTGCTGCTTGCATATCGCCTTCTCTCTCACACTCATCTAGCTGAGTTACGGGTATTTGATTGGCGAGGCACTCGACTACAGCATTCTCTCTTCTTTTTACCTTTATTTGGCCGGAAAAAGCTTTGAAAAAGATACACAAAAAAACTAAAGTTTTTGCAATAGCAAAAGTTTAAGGTGCAAAAAACGGGGATGAAACATTTTAAACAAGAGAGTACGCTATAGTCTTATAATTTTTAACTATTTAATGAATGCTCCGATATGAAAAGTTTCTTCTACATTTTAATATGTATAAATTAACACAATAAAATTGCTTTCCCGAAAATGATGTGGGCGCCAAACACCTTTTAAAATCGTTTTAGGCGATAGAGGGCGTTAGAGGGCGCGTGATGCTCGGCTGAAACAAACTTGCACTGCGTAGGTAGCCCAAGAATATGTGTGGGTTATCCCAACTTTTTAGCTTTTGTAGTTTCCGAGATCTCAGCGTTTATACATACGAGTAACGGGTATAAGAAGTGAATCGCCCCATACAATTTTATTTTATTTATGATTTTAAAAATGTTTAATTTTTATAAACTGTGTTAACCCTTTTTTGCACCGTAAACGACTCATTTTAGTGCAAATTTTTCTCTGTGTAAAAAATATAAAAATAACATAAGCTAAATAAATTTAAAACAAGAGATCGCATAAGTGCCCCGGCAGTCTGTAACAAATGTTTAGGTAGGCCTCTTTTAAGGTCATTTTGTTTTCTGAGTGTATCGGATACCCGATACTCAGCTACAAACTCTTAAAAACTGCGATTGCAAGCCCGATTTGAAGAGTTTTTATAATAAATAGTGCAACTTTAACGTTGCCTTATCTAAAAGCCCAAATAATTTTTTTTATCAGCTTATAAATGAACCTCAAGAGAATTTGTGCTTGACCAAGTATTGCAGCAAGCTTTTATTGATTAGCCTATCAGGAGTGCTCCAAGTTAAGAATTCAAAACAACATTAAAAATAGAAGAATCAGCAGTTAATTCGAGGGTTCCCGCTTTTAAATCTAATCTCAATGATGGGAACATCAATGAATCCCAAAAATGGGCTCGCCTATAAATAACACAAGCTAAAGTGGTTGGCCTACCAGTTGCAAATATCGATCGGAGGCGATGTGTTGTAGTTGTTGTAGTGTGCGCCAGCAAAAGATCTGGGTCTTCACCCTGGGAGGCCTGATCCTGGCCGTCGGGATTATCCTGGCCTCAGCTTGGCCGGCTGTATCTCGCCAATGGATTCGCAGTCTCTTGCCCTTGGCCCCCAACTCCTTTATCTACAAACGCTGGGTGACGACGCCAATGCCGCTATATAGCACAATTTACCTCTTTAACTGGACTAATCCGGAGGATTTGAACACCGAGGGCGTGAAGCCAAACTTTGAGCAGCTTGGACCGTACACTTTCAGCGACTTCAAGGTTAAGGAAGACTTGGAGTGGAATCAGCCCGAGGTGACTTATTTTGGCAAGCGCACCTGGCACTTTCTCCCCGAAAAGTCAAACGGCTCGCTGGAGGATGTGGTTGTGGCCCCACATTTTCCTTCTCTGGTAAGTTACCTTTGATTACAAATTATTGGTTGTCTTATGCGAGCACTGAAAAAATACTTTAAAAATTACCCATATGTTATGATTCACTCCTACATAATTTTTCAGTTTTTCTAAATAGTTAAAAAAAATTGTCAATCTCTAAATTTGTTTGTAAAATTTTTGTAAATTAAAGCTTATGAAAAATTGATTTAAAGTTGCCTCAGATACCTAAATCCAGTATATTTGCAAGTCTATATTGCGATTACCGAGTCTCTATGCGAATGTCTGTCACCACATCGAGTAATCCCCGCTAATCCCGCTGTCCGATTTAGACAGCTGCCTTCTATTCGCGCCGATTACGCCGCATCCTGCGCAAGGTCATGAACTTTGCCCTCAATCGCGAGGGCGGCGCCACCCACATGACCCACACAGCTGGTGAGTGGCTCTTCGACGGCTACTACGACCATCTGCTGGACTTTGTGGAGCAGCTGCACTCGCCTTTGCTGCCAGTTTACAGCAACACCTTTGGCTGGTTTTACGAGCGGAATAACTCAAAGACGGCCGAGGGAAACTTTACAGTCCACACTGGCCGCGGAGATCTCGGCCAGATGGGAGATCTCCTCCTGTGGAACGGAGCGAATACGACCGTCTATTATCCCGGCGAATGTGGCAGGGTCAATGGCAGTACGGGGGAACTCTGGTCGCCGGACAGGCAGTGGCATCAGCCCACCTCCATTTTCCTATCCGATGCAGCGCGTTACTTGAACCTATTCCCCAGGAAAAACCTCACCATCGACGGCATAGACGTCTGGCGCTATGAGTCCACCAATCTAACCCTCGACAATGGCCAGTTGTCGCCGGACACTAAGTGTTTTTGCCTCGAGAATCGCGAGTGCCCGCGCAACGGAGTCCTGGATTATGGACCGCCGGCCTTCAATGGCCCGTTCTACATGTCGCATCCGCACTTTTACCTCACGGACGAAATGTACAGGGAAAACACGACGGGTCTGCGGCCCGAGGAATCCGAACACGGTATGTTTGTGATAATGGAACCGACTCTTGGCATTCCGATGAGTCTGAGGGGCCAGCTCATGATTAGCACGAGAGTGGTGCGCGATGAGGCAATTGAGTGAGTTTTTTATGTTTTTACTAAAACTTTAAAAATTGAAGGAATTTAAAAATTAACTAAAATTGTACCCTGCTTTAATTTACATTTATAATTTCAAGTAATTTTACTTAACTTTAACAAATCTGTGTTTCTTCTTCTTTAGCTTGTTCAAGGATGTGGCCTATGATCACTATGCACCTCTTTTCACCATGAGAATGCATGCAGAATTAGATGAGAGCCTCACTAGCTTACTAAAGGTAGTTTTACAACAAATGTTTACTAAAGAAGATAATAACCAAATTCGTCCACAGCTTGCCTTAAATGCTGCGATGATTGGAATGTATACGGGAATCGGATTACTTATCCTGGGACTATTGGTTATCGCAATGGGCCTGTTTCTCACAAAGAACCACAAGTGGTACAACGACCAAATGTCCGAGGGCTGTCATAAAGACTACGTGGTTGACAAACAAGTCAAATGCACTTGAAACTGATAAGACTGTTAACGCTAACAAAGCAATAATCCGGCTAATCACTGGTGAAATTTTCGGGCATTGTTTAAGGCCATAATCAGTCAGGGCTCTTTAAAGACGGGCCATAAAAAATGCAAATTACGTGCTCGGCTAGATTATCCAATTTCGCTCAGGTGTTGCCCAGCTGCAGGCATCTAGAATTACACTAAATTATGGCCTTTCAAATATGCTAAAATTTATTAATATGTTAATAATTGTTTTTTGCTGTTCGTTCATGCTATGCAAAGAAGGAAGGAGGGAGAAATCCTTGAGCACGTAAGCTGCATACTTTATGGCGTACGAACTCTTTCACCAGGCAGAGCCGGCAAATACCGAACTGGAAATTTGAAAAATGCCAAAAGAATATTATAAGCGACTAATTTATATGCACCAAGCACGCAAACTTACGTTTTGCACACACATTGTTTGTGGCCCACGAAAAGGACGAAGGAACAAGTTAAACAATGTATGAAAATATGAAAATTATATGACTGCCAGAATGTGTCGGTCGTAACTTTAACAAAATCTCTGTTGGGCTGAGCAAGCTGGGGTAATAAAATACGTGGTTAAAGAATTGCTATGAATAAATACATATATGCAAAAGACCAAAAATCAATAAGTAGTTTAACAAAATAATGTAGCTTATTAAATATCATCTTACTGGAGTTTTATTAAAAATCACCATTGAAAGCTTGATGCATAGGGTAATTACTTTTTACTTACATTACATTTAAATTTTAAATGCTAAGCGGCTGAAAGTCAACATTAACTTTTATAAAAATGTTGTTAGCACAAAATACTTCCTTATTTTAATATTAGTCAAACATAAATTCCTGCATATTTTTGTTTTCAAATTTAATCTTGACAAATTGCTAAAGGCAGGTTAAATAAAAGGATTCTAACATATTTATTAAAATATATTTTCAGCAAGCTTAGATTATCGTTTTTGTGTTCAGCGTATACATTTACCATTTTATTGCATTTTTGCATTTTCTTTTTTAAATTGTTGGTCAGCACTTGATTTACAGCCTAGCTTCTGAACTGTGTTATTTATCTACGAAAATTTAAAAGACTTCGCCAATAGAGCTTCATTCATTTTTCTTGTTACACATTTTCTTTTGACATTGAACGCCTGATAATGTCAATGTTCTGAAATTAATTCGGTTTTAATTTAGTTTTACAAGTAAATTGTGGCTTTTCAAGGGTTGACTAAAGATTTATTTCTTTTTCGGCTTTTCTTTTCTTAGCCAAGTGGTTACAGCTATGTGCAATTGTGCGTGGAATTTTTAATGAAATATTTGAGCAACGCCCCAAAAACGACAAAAAGCAGAAATAAAATTAAAAGCAGCAGTCTGTCAGGCCAAAGAAAAAGGTGACCAGCAACAAGGACGTTTAATTTTGGAAAATTGGTTGTCAAGGTACGCAGACTGGCTGACATTTTAATACTTTTTTAATGCTTGTGATACCCGATAATAAGTGGGTTTCGGGTATAATATTTTTGTGACGAGAATAATGCAATAAAAGTCCATGGAAAAATGTGATATATATTTGATCGGATTTTAACTTTCCTTTGATTTAGAAAAAATCACTATTCTAAAAACTAACTTTGCTATTGGTTTATATAGTTCGAAAAATGATAAGAACAAGCTAAATGCAAAATTCATGGGTAGCAACAAACTGAAACTGAATACTCACCTGATTTTGCTATAACATTTTGTTATGCTCCTGCGGTTTTTTTCTCTCGGCATAACAAGCAACAGATCGCGTCAGTGACCGACTTCATTATTTTGGCCAAATCCGAAAAACCAAGAAAAAAGAGCTCGAATGCCCGGATGGGTGAGGGAATGTCCGGGTGTTCCCATTGTGGCCTGCTGTCCGTTTATGTCGCGAAAACTTCGGTGTCCTAATCTGCTGCCTGACTTGCATACTAATTTGTTTGCTTTTCCCGGCCCACCCACTTTGGCTGGGTTTTCCCCTCCTGCCTCCTGCCCATCGACCTTCAGCTCGTTTGCCTTGCCTTTATGGGCTTTTGGGCTGCTGACAACCCGTAGATTATGTTGTTGGCTTTGGCTTGGGCCCGGTCCAGCGCCTTTGTATGTCGGCCAAGTCCGAGTGTGTTTTTGGGTGTGAGTGGGCCCAGTGTCATGTTGCCTTGGCTTACAGATTTTCCGGAGGTTCCATTGGCCCCCCGACTTGTTTGTTTATTTCTGCCGGCCGTCCATAAAACCCTGTTTAGCTGCTTAATTTTTTCCTTTGTCATGTTGACAGTCTCTCTCGGCTCAAGGACTTGTTTTGTGGGGTTCATTTTTCGCACAATTTAATGTTATTTAATTGGCATTTAAGTTTGTGAAAATGCGTGTGCTCCAAGCCGCGATAAGGCGGACATTAAATTAATGTTGGGCTCATTTAGTTATGTTTACATGCGGTAATAGCACCCAACTCTATCATTTATTTATTGCTTATTGCTCTAAAAATAAACGTATAAAATATTTCTACAGTTTCGGAATGCATTGCAAAGCCCAAAGTAGTTTATGAACGCATGGCAAAACATTTATGTTAAATTTGGCCAGCAACTCACCGCTAAATAAATCCGTTTGCAATTAATAATTTGTGACATTTTAACTACAATGTTGAAACCGCATCTGGCATTTTTTTGGGAATTTATGTTACAATTTTCTATGCCATCTGCAATGGATCTTGCTCTGTTTTTATATTTTGTTAGCCGCGCAAATTGCATTGGTCCTCTGGCGTTGGGTCAGATGTTACAAAGTTGACAGCATCAGCGGGGAAATCTGCAGCGAAAAAATGCTTAAATAAACATAGACCATTTCGCGCTAACTCCAAAACAACAGAGAAAAAATCACTGAATACGTGTTGGGGGAAAAAATTTAAAAATTCAATTTAAAAAACATGCCGGAATTGTTCGCGTTTCTCCTTTCATAAAACTGGTTATGGTTAGAGGGGCCGCCAAACAATTTGTGTTTACAGTTTTCAGTTGGAAAAACTGAGAATAGAATATTAAAACTAGCTGGTATAGTTGTAAAATTATATTTTGCCAGTAATTGATATCTTAAGTGGGTTAATTGAAAATCAGCATGTAATGAAATATGCGTATACTTAGTTTGCAGCCAAAAACTAATTAAATATCTCAGTTATTCACTGGCTTCTCGAAATTCCGCAATTAAAACTGCGCCTGGCCAACAATCATGGCTTTTAGCAGCTGCCAAAGTTTTTAGCACGCATACGCAGTGTGTGCCGAGCGTTCTAATTGCCTGCATTTATGAAGTGACCATTACGGCCGAATGCAATATGTAATGCAAGCTCAAATCGCTGCTGGTTTTCCAGTTTTCCTGCTAAGGAAAAGACTTTAAGTTCCCTTTTCTGGCTGGCAGAACGCCAAGGGCGAGGGATGGCCCAAAGACCAAGATGCTGGAGCATCTTTTGCCGGCTGGTCGGGGCAAAAACAATTTGCCCCAGGATAGAAACGTTAAACGGCCAGAAGTGTTGGCCAGAAAAAAGAGACTACATAAATTCGAGAGGGAAAGCAGTCGATGTTGGACCAAACGAGCTGGCTCACATTGTTTGGCATCGTGTCGGAGCATATGACTATGCATATTTGAAAGGCAATTTCCCCAGTGTTCGGGTCATTGATGCAAATGCAATTTCATTCTGTTTACCAGGCACTTAACAATGTCCCCTTTAATACTGAATTTATCCCTTTCCATATCCGTTTGGCCTAAGGCCTTATTTGCTCGACATTTTGCAGCAGCTTGCATATGTGCTCCATCAACTGAATCGCACAAAAATTCGCACTTCCGCGTTCGCTTCCGCCGAATATGTACATATATCGATCAGCCACCTGCGCTGCTCGCTTTCAGCAATTTTCGCACTTAAACCGCAGAAATTTTGTTAAATTTTCATTAAAAATACATGGGCTGGCAATTGTGGCAGCTGTGTCGGCATCAAAATGTCACTGCATCCCCACCCTCATCCCCCTGAAAAGCTCTCGCATCCGCTCCTGCAGCCATGTGTGAAAAGTTTCTGGGGGAACGGAATATCCAACGGAATATCCAAATAAGTTACACCAGTTTGCAATTATATATGTAAATATCCACGTGGGCGTGGCTGTCGGGCCTATTTTATTTAAAGTTGCCAAGAGTGATGCCCAAAATGTTGGAAAATACCTTGGGGAAGTAGCTGCTAAAATACAGAAGAATTATAACTACATAACTAAAAAACTAAACTAAAAAACTAGGGTTGGTAAAAAAAAAATAGCACTATCGTTACTATCGATGGTTTTAAAATTTAGGAAAAATCGATACTATCGCTCAAAAAAATAATTTAATTTTAAATGTGATTTTTTGGTATATTTTACGAAAAAAAAGGATTTTAAGTATAAATTGTTACGACACAACATTGAATTTTGTTTCTCTTAAATCGCAGTAAAATGTATATAGCTGATCCCTTGTAAGTTTGATAAAAGCATTCATTTTTAATTAATTTGTTTTCATAATTATACCCGTTACTCGTAGAGTAAAAGGGTATATTGTATTCGTGCAAAAGTATGTAACAGCTAGAAGGAAGCGTTTCCGACCCCATAAAGTATATATATTCTTGATCAGGATCACTAGCCGAGTCGATCTAGCCATGTCCGTCTGTCCGTCTGTCCGTCTGTCTGTCTGTCCGTCTGTCCGTATGAACGCTGAGATCTCGGAAACTATAAAAGCTAGACGATTGGTATTTGGCATGAAGATTCTTGGAGTTCCTACGCAGCGCAAGTTTGTTTCAATAGGGTGCCACGCCCCCTCTAACGCCCACAATCGCTTATATACGATTTTAAAAATTTCAATATTTCGGAAAAGTAAAAATGCAGTTTTATTGTGTTTATCAATACCTATCGGAATGTAGAAGAAATTTTTCAAATCGGACCATTCGTTAAAAAGTTGTGCGTGTTCAAAGTTTCTATCTCCATCTCCCTCGCACTCCCTTTACCTGAGTAACGGGTATCTGATTGTCGGGGCATCCGACTATAGCGTTCTCTCTTGTTTTTCTTAATTTTTGTAATTTGTTTTTTATTTTCTCTCCTCTCTTTTCTATGGTATCGATAGTATCGATAGTGACCACCATCCATAGCCAAAAACATCGAGAGTATTTACTATCGATATTTTCACAACCCTAATTCAAACCTATTTAATTAAATATCCAAGTAAAACAATTGCGTAATTATGAATACAATGCAATTCCTCTTAAGCCTCAGAGAATGTACCTATTAGTCTCAAATAAAATATTGGCCAAACTGTGAAGTGATATGAGAATTCCGTTATAAATACCAGTACGATAAATTCGTCCAATGACGGACCCATTAAATTTCTGAATTAAGTGCCTCCACAAACTCATGCCAGGCCAATAACTATTCCACATTATTTTCTTACTCCAAGCTAAAAGCTCCACATTGTTCTGCATATATCAAAATAATCAACTATGAAATTCTATACACATTCCATTGAACCCGTTTCCCCTACGCATTTGGCCATAATTGTCAACCACATGCCATTTATGCCACTGGGCTTTCCATAATTTATTTGCATATACTGAGATACGGATACATGTGACTTAATGCCGGAGCCGGGCATTTAATTAAGGCAAATCCGTGGGCATGGAATGTCCTGGTTCACAGTGCGAGTATCACTGCAGCATTTAATAATGTCAATTCCAGCTGACTTGTGTGCGTTGATTTAGTTAAGACTGCGGCTTTATTTATGCCAATTTACAGTTCTGCGGTCACCGGAGGAGCAGTATCCTGTGACCGGCGGACCGTGTAGGTCAGCTGGAAGCCCGTTTCGGAGCCACTGGACTGCGAATCACTGGCGAATCGCAGGACGAACGGTGGTCGGGCCACAAGTTCCTGGCCGGCCAATCCATTGCCACAGTAATAGGTGGCCTGCAGCTCCGGCCTGCCGACCATGTAGGCATTGGGAATGCTCAGATAGTCGGATACCCGCAACGGGGTCAACACTGTGCTGCGGCAATCGGTGTCGTAGGCAGGTCCTTGCTGCTCGGAGTTCGCCTTTGAGAGCTCAAAGTGCTCGATCTTATAGCTGTTTATGTTTGGAAGAAAAGGAAATGTGACATTAATAATATTTTTTAATTACTGCAAATTAAATAGTAGTTGATTATATCAATTAACAAATTTTATTTTTTAATTTTACGTTTGATTCATGATTTATCCTTATTTTAAAGTTTTTAATTACGGGAAAGTGTGCAATTACTTACATATAAAATAATTTCAATCTTTTTTTGATTATTTTTCATTTTTAATAAACAAAACGTTTATTACAAAATAAAATAAAATAAATATAGTTTTTTAATTTGTGTATAACTTACATTTCATACATGATTTATCCTTTTTTAAAATTTTTTCATTACCCGAAAGTGCCAAATTATTTACATATAAAATAATTTCCATCGTTTTTTGATTAAACATGTGTCTTAATAAACAAACTTGTTTACTTAAATCTTTAATGGGAAAACCGAAGTAAATAAATCAATATTTTTTTTTGCAATTTAAACTAATTACGGTAAATGTTTTTTACCAACCTAATTAAAAAGGTGAATTTCCAAGCCTCTAAAGTAAATATTTGTCATGCCTTTACTCGGCTGACTCACTCACCTTATCTCCCTGTCTGCCGCTCCCTTGACACAAATCGAGTACTTCATGTTGGGCATATAGATGCCACCAGCGAAATTGAAGCTCACGATGCCCCCGGTCGCGGTCCTGAAGTACTGATCGCAGCCCAGAGGAGCCAGCATCTCCAGATCGGCCAGTGAGGGCGAGGTGAGGGTCTGGATGAGCTGGGCGGCAGGCCCGGATCCCGAACCGATGCCACTTTGTCCGCCGAAAATTGTGCGCGGCAGGAAGTTGCCCAAAAAGGGCAGCAAGGGCCGCACAGTTGGTGACTGCACCTCGGGTTGCCTGGTGCTTAAAGTTGCCGAGTCCCTGGGGCACTCCAGCTGGGTAAGAGTGACCTGCCAGCTGGACTGCCTACCGAGGGGCGTGGCCAGCCGGAACAAAAGCTGCAGCTCCTGACCCCGGCCAATGGGTAAATACAAGTGCTGACCGCTGCTGCGACCGCAGAGCCGGAAATGCTGAATCTGCAGAAAATCAACGCACTCCAGCAGTCCGGAATTGGCATTCAATTGCGGCTGCGGCAGCTCCAAGCGCTCAAAGTCCAAGCGCACCTGACACACCTGGACGCTCCACGGCGCCACGCGGTACTGGCAAGTGTCCAACTTGGCCATCTCACCTGTTCCCGGGCTGCGGAAAACGATGCGTTTCTGGCGGACAGCACCGCTCCCCAACGCATTGCAGGAGGCCACCTGACAGCGGACAGGTGCAAATAGAAATACAGGTGAGAGCACGAGGGCTATCGTCAGCAGGCGAAAATCCATTTTGGCCCCAATTCGATGTGGGCTACGCGTTTCTATTGGGAAATTTTCGCTGAACAGCGCTTTTATATCAGTTCCTGAGAGCAATTGTATCTATCGGCAGATAACTGCCATTGACATTCGATGATAACGCAACCAAGATGTTAGCTGGCGATAATGTTTTTGGACCCATTCCACCTCGTGGTTGTGAAATTTTTCGGGCGGGCGAAAGATGAGCCAACTTCGCTGAGTCAAACCAAAGTTAAAAAAGTTTTCTTGCATTTTTAGTGCAAGAGAGTTTTAATTCGCTCCTAAATATTTTAAATATATATAGCCCATTAAGAATAAGAAATCAGAATAATTTGAAAGTTTATCCATAATCATAAAATACTTTACTTTCATGGTGTTTTTTTAGTTTGCCTTAAATGCTAAAGAAAGGTTTTGACGAAGATTCATTAGTAGTTAAGGTCTTAATTTAAGCTTAAGTTAGTGTTTGTTGTTAAAAAGAATTAAAGCCAGAATAAAGTAGGAGGTTATATGTTAAAAAACACCCAAGTTATAATTTTTTTTACATTTTTTCCCCGATTATTCCTATACCGACATATATACTACCTGCAAAAGAAATAAGACTTTTGGGAAAGTTTTAGTTTTTTTTTAGGACATTGCTATATAGACTCGTCTAGTGATGCTGATCAAGAATATATACATTTTATGGGGTCGGAAACGTCTCCTTCACTGCGTTGCAAACTTTTGACTGAAATCATAATACCCTCTGCAAGGGTATAAAAACATATTTTTTTTGCGTAAATTGAAATATTTTAATTATTTACCGCAATGAAAAATTCATCTTAAATATAATTCGCTTTGCTTTTCATAAATATTTGTTTTTTTATTGATTAACCTACATAAAATATTTAAAGTAAATATCATATTCAATATTTTCTAAATTGATTTAAATATTTTCAAATTCAATCAATCAGTTTATTATGTTTTGTATTGAAATTTGAATTCAATATGAACGTATTAATAGTTTTTCATTTTATCAACCTACCCAGGGTATTGTTTTTTTTCGACTACAACCTCAACGCAACTTCTTTAACTCGATAAAAATTTCTCCCCGCCATCTATGTAATCATTATCGAATAAATAATGCGCCGGGATGACATGTCAAGTATGCATGCAATCTTCCAGTTTATACCCTCACCTGCAGATAACATTTGTTCTCTTTGGCTTTAAGCCTTCGTCTCAAATAGGAATTCATTGCCCAAACGTTTTATCAATAAATGCCACAAGGAAGTTTTACGCACATTTAATGACAAAGGAGAGGCGTTTATGGCCGCCTTACACCATTTATGAGGTCCCACACTCACACTCGTGCAGCAGAAAGGACCTTGGCGCACGTAAGACAATAAAATTCGAGGCATTTATATGAGCATACCTTTGATTGTATTTGGAAAGGCGGAGGGCATGTGTGTGATAGCACTTCCTCCCCTCTCCTCTAATTTACATAATACATAATTTGCAGCATAGGTTACCATTTTTTTGTGCCCGCCTTGTAATTAAAATTAAATGCCCCTCGGCGCGTCTATTAAATTTAATGTTAAATGCCTACCGTGTGACAAAAAATACTGCCGAGGTGGCGTTAAAATTAAACAAATGGCCAAATAATACTAAAATTGCATGCACAGCGCGATTAACATATCAACAGCAACAAAAAACATCATAAACCAGCGGGAAAATGTTTCACAGCGAATTTCCAGCTTTGCATTTTCAGGCCTGCAAGTGCGGCAAGAACATCAACAATGCACACCATGGCACACATTCGCGTTCAAGTTTTAAAAATTTATGGCCCAAGTACAGGCCCAGTTGAAAAACAAAGCCAGTCGGCAAGCAACCTTCAAAAAAAATATATTACGAGGAGTATAAAAAAGCTCGTGCAGCCGTCGCATAAAAATGAAAACTATGTGCTAATAAGCAAAAACAAGGTGGAAAAAGCGAACAAACTAACGTCGTTAGCAGAAAGGAAAATGGGAAATGTAAAAGGCGAAAAATTATCGAGTTTATTCAAGGAACAGGGAATGCTCTTAAATTATTAATGGCCACTTTTGTGCTTAATGAAGAGTAAAAATAATTCATATAATTATTGCATGCCTTTTGATATTTCCCATTTCTCTATAAAAGAAATTAACATATTTATTTCTGCTTAAAAGCTATAGTTCAATTTGTAAACTTCTTTTAAAATCTCATTGAAAATCTTTACAAGATCTGTATTCCAGAATTATTGTAGGTAGTTAATTTATTTATGAGAATAAATTCTTAAAAATGTTTTTACCAATAGGTATTCCTTAAATTTGCGACCCGAAACCACTTTAGTAAGTTTTATGAGCGAACCAAAATAAACTTTACTTTAATCCAGCACACCCACTCAGCCATATATTCCCGGCAGACTTCATCAGCAATTTGTAATACCTACTTTCCAAGGGCATTTCACTGGCCAACAAAAAAAAAACCAAGGAAAACACAAACTTTGGCTGTAACCGCAGCCACAGCAGCGCTCACGTATTTATGTCAATGTTTTGTTTTAGTTGTTGGCGGCAGTCTTGGCCACCTTCGCCCCCTGGTTGCATGTCGTGCCCATTTGCGTTACCTTTGAACCCCCGACACAAAAACAAGGAGTGACGCCCGTTCAGTTTCGGTTCGGGTCGAGTCGAGGCTCTTGGCACAGCTCTCAGCTCTGTGTTTCCGTGCTCTGTTCTCGACTGAAGTCAGCTTTATGTGATCAACAACTTGTTTTGTCCTGGCTCAAGATGTATGTGAAAATAGCAGGAGTGTGTTCGAGACCAACAACAACGACATCAAACTGCAAGTGCTGAACGTCAAAGCCATGAAAACACACATATGGAAAGCAAATAGTCATCAGTACGAGGAAACATATACAAATTTTAAATAAAATAATTTTAGAGCTCAAGTGTTTTCTGTGTTTAAAATTGTAACAGTTTAATTTTTATTTTTGTAATAATTTAGGTTTTTTTTACACAATTTTTATAAGTTTACAATAATGATAATGTGCTATTTACTATTTTATTTATGTAACAATATTTATTTATATAAAAATTTTAAATACAATAATTTTAGGGTTGAAGTGCTTTCTGTCTTTAAAATTTTAACAAATTTAATTTTTATTTTTTAATAATTTGTTATCATTTTTTTTTAATTTACTTCAATGTATATTTGATTTTTTACACAATTTTTAAATTTGATAATATGCTTTATATTTATTATTTTTCCTTGTGCATTTGATTGTTCGAGGTTTCCTGATAAAAGTAAATTTTCTTCAGTAAGTTCCTTTATTGTTTTGTTTCTGTTGACTTTTTAGTTTAATAAAAGGGCCACAGAAATGGTATGACAATGTCCTTGCAATATTTGTGCCGCGGCTTGATCGAAACTCGGTGGTGAATGTAGCAGCTGGGCGTCGCATAAAAAGCCAATTAAGTGGCATTCGATTGGTTTGCGTAAGGCCCAGATTGCACGGAAACTCGTCATCCCTTGCAAGGGCATGCCACGCCCCCCCGCCCCAATCATAAATATAAACAACACCACGGCGACGACTTTGCCATCTAAAATGGAAATCTACCGGTAACAAGAACATGCATATTTCCCGGACCCGTGTTGATTTTTCTTGCCAGCCCTTCCTTCGTGTTTGCTTATCAAGTGCAAATGCATGCAACTTGCAACAGCAACAACCAGTGCAACACGACAGCAGCAGCAACAAAGCCATAATAATATCAACAAACAGCGCAGATAGGCAGCGAAACAGCGACGTGTTGCTCCCTGCTGCCGTCAAGAAAAACGAGTTGTTTCCGGCACTCAAACACTTCTGATTGCAGTGCCAAAAAAAGAAGCCGAAAAAATGCAGGAATATGCTGCACTTTTGCTGCCGGGCGCTATAAATTTAAATGCAATCGCATTAAGAGAGCAACCACCGAGCGAAAGGATGCGTTCTGGGAGCGGATTTCGGATTTCGAGTCTTGGTTATTTATGTTGCATACTTTATGGGACGCGATGGCTTGTGATCTTGAACTTGGCTCGAATAAACATTTTACTTGGGGAATTTGCATTTTTAAATAATTCCTTCTATTGTGAATACAGATTAATTTGAAGTTAAAGATGTCATGAAAATAAAGTTCCTCGAGAACAAATATAACTTTAATAAGCTCTCAAGCATCTACCGATATTTTCCTCATAGATAAAGAAAATATTTAGTGTCATTTAGCAGTTTGTTTTCATTCTATTGCCCAATTGAAGCTTCGTTCGATTTCACAAAATGGAAAATCCGAATTCGAGAACACTTTCATCTAATTTCGATTTGCTGGATGATGTTGACAAGAGCCGGAAAACAAACTGAAAACTGCATGTAAATAAGGCAGACAAAAACAAAGCTCGTTGCAGATTCGAATTGCTTTCTTTTCGTTTGTATTTAATTTAATGCATTCCAGCCATCAACATCATCATTGTAATAAACTTTCAGTCAGTTGGCCATTGTTATTACTTTTCAAACTTTTCTCTCTGTACAGAGACAGAGAAATCTTGAAGTCTCTGCGTTTGTGCTCCTCTTTGTTGGGCGGGGAAAACTTTAAGCAAATAATAACTCAGTGAGACTTGAGGTAATGGTTAAGGGATTTCGGAGCCATAAGGACTAGCTCACAAATTAATGCGCAATCAACTAGCGGACTCCGCCACCCAAAAGCCACTTTTGTCAGCCGCCCATCCGTCAAAGCCTTTTACTGGCCCAACTTTGTTCGGGCTTATTTATGTGCGTCGGCTGCAGGAGCCATGAATTGACTTTGTGACTTTGAAGTTGGGCGCTATGCCAACGCAGGACCTTCTCCTCCTGCGGTCCTTTTCTCCGCCCGCATAATGTGCATGAAAATCTCTGCCCCCCATTTCCCCCGATTCCTGGCGAAGACAATGACATTGTTGCCGACTCCGCTTGCCACATGATGCACTTGATGCCATGCGGTACGCAATATGTCCTTTGATTTCCGCAGACTAAAAGCCAACCGCAAGCCGCAAGATTGAGGATGATTTGAAAGCAATACACACGCTTAAAGAGGGGAAATACTTTGAATTCCACGCGAATGCCTCGCAAATAGATGAAAAATGATGATGAGACTAGTATAATCATGTGGAAGGGAATTGCCTGTTATGCTCCCAAAGTTAAGCTCTTTAATGTGTTATTTTCTAGTTTTTCTTTGGACATCCCTTTTAAGTTTAGGTAATAAATAAATGTATAAATATTAAGCTTATCAGACTCTGATTTTATTTAAAATAATTAGTTTCTTCTCTTAGAATAAATATAAGTTTAAGCAATTTCTGTCATTGCTCACTTTCACATTTCATTTATTTACAAGTATATACTTCCAAACAATAAGATATGTTAAAAACCATTTTCAGTCATACAGAAAATATATATCAAACATAAATACAATCTCCTTGGTAGAATGGAGGCTCGCCATCCAAAACTCGACTCGGATAGTGGACCATGTGATGAAGCTCTTGAAAAAGAACATCAAGCTAACGATTTACTCCCAACCTGTAGCCCTAAGAAAACCTTGGAGAACAGCATTGATTGCCGTGAGAAGTCGATTGTGGAGAATATAAATGCTGATCAAGATGCCATAGCTAAAATCCAATATTTTAGTTTGGAGGACGGCATGCTGGACAAGTATTTGGATAACCAGGAGCAGGATACATCACTTCGCAAGTATCTGGCCGTCGGTGTTCACTGGGTTTCCCTACTCACCGAAAACGTGTTGAGCCATCCCTTTCTAGTATTGCGTTGGCAGTGTCAGGTCTATAATGCGTCCAAGTGTTACCACCTACATCCTTTTACTCTGCTGCCCAGCATTGTCCATTTGCACAGACGTCAAGGACTAACGACACTGTGGAAGGGAATGGGCAGTTGCCTCCTTGTGCGCGGAATGTCCTGCGCCATCGACGATTCCTTATCGAAACTCACCAGTTGGCCCAAGGAAGTGGATAGTCGAACGACCCTGAAGCGATTCGGACAGCATGTTCTCCTCAAATGCATAAGCATCGGAATGGTTGTGCCATTTCACGCAGTTTCCCTAGTAAAGACCGTGCAAAGCGACATTGCCAGCGAAAAAACAGGACTCTTGGATGTCCTGAGGGAGGGAGCTCTGCGTCTTTTCTACTGGAGTGCCCCCCAAAAAGGGCGAATGCTACCCGCTTGGGCAATAATCGGGCCCAGTGTTTCGATTGGCATCACAAAGTATCTCTTTCACTTGTTAATACACGGCGTTTCCACTCGCATGATGCGGAGGAGAATGGCATTTCTATATGAAAATCGCGGAAGAAAGTTATGTGACAACAAGCTGGATAGCCAGAATGTGGAAATATATGCCGGACTAATCGCTATGCTAACCACCGAGGCTATATTCTTTCCATTTGAAACAATTCTGCATCGTCTGCAACTGCAGGGCACCCGAACAATAATCGATAACCTAGATAATGGCTATTCTGTCGTACCGATTCTGACAAACTATCGCGGAGTCTTTGATTGCTATCAAGAAACAATTAATTTAGAGGGATTTGCTGGACTCTACAAGGGCTTCGGCGCCATGGTCCTGCAATTTGTGGCCCATGTGGCCATAATCAAACTGGCCAAATGGATCGTCAATCAAATAGCCGAGGGTGCTTCGAATCGTCCAGCATCCCGAACAGTGCAGCCATATAGTTTCGATGGCATTTCCTGCAACAAGAGCTCTACGACACTGTCGCCAAGCATCTCTATCGCCGAAATGGAAGAGATCAGTCTAGGAAAATATTCCCTGGATTAAGCCAGTCTAAATGTTAATAATTATGAAAATAATTTATAATACTTTATATTTAAAAGAAAAAATGGAGGATCCAAACATAAAAGCTTATCAGAGAATTAAATTATTTAAATTGTGTAATAAACCTTGTTAGGCATTCACATCCCTACACATTGGTTTGCATTACGAGAGTAGGTGTTTTCGTTTTAGACATGGCCTTAATCAAAATTCTGTTTATTGAAAGGCCGGAATCGGGCCGTCATCCTCCAGTCATAGGCAAATAATTGCACGTATTGCCGGGCCAAATCAACTGGTCCACACGTCGAATGCGCAATGTATGCATGCCAATATTGGCAAAATACTTTGCATGTAAATTGAGGCCTCCTCACCTACGCTAATTCAGGTGCTTCCTGCAGTGTTGACTCCTGCAGCCTTTTAGTTTGTATTTATCTATGCATATGTCATGGCTAATTGATTTTCACAAAATCTTCAATTGTTTACTACTCAATGGGGCGGTAGAACCGACCACGATAATTTAAAATTACAATTTCCAATGATGTGCTGCAGATACTCGAAATCGCTGGGATTGCGTTTTTATATTTGTGTGTGTACACGTAATGCACATAAAGCTGCTGCTGCTCCGTGGCCCCCAGAAGCCGTAAAGCCAATTCGCAAGACAGCACACGGCGTATACTTAATACACACGTATGCAACGCGTGACTGCTGCGAGGATCCCAGGATGTGAGCCAAAGGATGCCGAAGAAATCAACTTAAAATGTGCAAATTGTTTATACTGCGACCCCTCTGCGGCCAAACACAAACATATATGTTTGCTGGGATGGGTTAAAGTATGTGCCGGACATTGAATAAGATTAATGAAGGTTTTGCCTCTGGTGTTTCCCATTTTTTTTATGTTGCATGTATGTTTGGTCTCGGGTCGGCCGCCTGCTGCGGTATCGTGGTTGGACCGCAGGATGATGCCTTTGCCCCTGCTGCTAAAATATTTTTGCAGTCGGCCTCGGCTTGTTCTGCAGCAGCTGTAAACGAAAAACATATTTCAATGATGCACATGCACCCCAAAAACAACATCGGCCGGGCGGTCCGCGCTCGGCCAAGCCAACAATAAACTGGACCAACAAACGGTTGAGCCGGGCTCAAACGAAGAAGAAGGAGACGAAGCTGCTGGCCACAAACAACTGTCAGGGACATGTTGCGAAATGTGACAATTTTATTGGTCTGTCAGGGAATTATATATATCAGAAATGGCAACGCATTCACAGATGAAAATTGTTCTTCAAGTGCAGGACTTAACTTTGAGTAAATTCCAAGCGCTTTATTGCGATTTAATAAGTGATCATTGTAATACAACTATACGCTTTATAATAGTTTTATATCTAAAAGTATTTATTTAGCTATCCATTTTAAATTTTGTAATTATTTTTCATAATTAATTACGATAAGAAATTTATAAAACTAGAAGAACATAAAAGTTAAACTTATCAAGTACTCTTTCAGAATTACCTTTTTAAATTCCCATTACTCTTACAAAGTTTATTAGACACCTTTTCAAACCTATCCCTAATGGAATTACAAATGTGGAAACTTTTCAAACTTTTATCTCTTTACTGGCCACGCTTCTATCAGCATAATCATTTTGCAGTTTCAGTGAAATAATTCCCTTAGCTCCAAGGAAAAAAATACTACAACAAAAAGTACGACTGCAGACATATTTAATTATAAATGCAGTTCAACTTTGCCAAGAAAGCGAGAGAAAAATCAGGGAATGCGAAACTTGGGAATGGAGTACTCGCTGGTAATCAGCGAAGCACAAGCTCCATTTACTCTAAGCTATCTCCTCAAATTGCAATTTAATGAGCTCATTGACAGGTGCGGAGCAGCTGAACAAAAAATGAAGTGTGCCCCGAGTAAATGAAGTGTGATTCTCGACTAAACCAAATGCCATATTAATCATCAGCTTTAAAAAGAAAAGCTCGCAATTCCCAGCAGCGAGACCTCAACACTTTTTCCTGTGTGTGCGCACTGACAGTATTCCATTTTTTAATTAACCGCCGGAGGATCGGGGACCCCCCACTGGTTGGACCCCGGTCCCCGGAGACCCGGCTGTCAGTTTACCTGGATGTGGAGTTCTGTTGACATTTGCCACCGTCATGCGACATTTTGAATACGGCCTGGCAGCCAATTTGCTTGAGTTGAAAGTGTGGCAAGGGTTGAATATGCGAGTGTGAGTACGAAAACGAGTACGAGTACCTGACAGCTGTTGCTCGAGTAGACTTTAAGTAGCTGCTAATGAGTTGCTAAGTTGCAGGCGGACAACTTTCATCAGACAATTTTTTTACGGCTGCACATAGTTTCATACTTTATCATCTTGAACCGCAGATTGTCCCCTGAAATGTTGAAAAATTCTGTTTGCTTCAGACTTTATCAGCTATTTAAATGTATTATTTTATTATTATTTATTGAAGAGAAGTGGGGTGAAAATTAAATATTTTATGGTTTGTTAGTACATTCGCTTTTTTAAAGCTTGAATTAAAATATAATTTGATATTTTGCGTTTAGTAAATGCATTATTTAACGAGGCTTAACAATCTTAGGGAACTCCATACTTATTTTAAATTGGATTCAAACACATTTACATACTTGCATAACCGTTTTGTTAAACTATTGTGCAACATTTTAATCCAAAGACATCTGCTTGCATTTGCCGGCACTCTTATTTAAATATATGCTTGCATAACGCAGCCATCCTTCATCCTCTGAACGAAGTACACACGGCTGTGGAAATTCTCCCGGGAAAAGGGAAAACGGGGGACGGAGAACAATGGCCAACAACATACCGCATACGACGCGGGGGCCCGAGTTTCCATTTGGTCCCCGTTCGAGGTCCGAAAAACAAAAATCCGCGTTAAAATGGAAGCATTCGCGCACAATTATGTTACATAATAAGAGCGCTGGGAAAGAAATGGGAAAAATGGGGAATACTCGAAGATGGCGATTTCCTTTTTTAAGCAGCTCTTTTCTTTTGGCGTTAAATTAAAACAACGAAATATATCGAGTTTATGAGGTAAGCACAAGCATAAAGGGCAGCCGAATCAGATAGCAAAACAGAGGCAGAAAGTAGAGTGAGTTTCCCTCGTATAAATTCACACTAAACTGGGGATTTCAAATGGATTTCCTAAGGCTGAGGCAACAATGGCATACTCGGCATAATCGCCCCGTCTGAAAGCGCAGCATCATCGAACGCAAAGGACGAAGGCGACAGCGTTGACGGGTGACAGGATGGCAGAACGGCAGAACGGGAGGATAGTGGGATAGAATTTCAGAGATGATGGCCATGACAGGCGGAACAAACGAGCCCGGCGTGTATGGAGACGTACCCAGAATACAGCTGTTGCAGACCCACTTCCACCCAGTTTACTCAGCACTCTTTGCCCAATATATATTAACTCGCCCCCTATTCCATTCCATGCGAAAGCAAGGAGTAGCGTTATAAATCGCATTAAGTGGATCATACTTTGCATATGAAGTGCCGGATCTGACAGCTCATCCACCGTCTTACTAACTATTAGAGGTGGCATTTTTCTTACTTTGTATTACAACTATTATTTACGATTATTTTATGTTTATTTTTTTAGGCAGGGACCGTAAAATATTATTATATATTTGAGTAAAAAATGCACCCACCTAATATTCTTAAATTCTTAAATTCTTAAATGTTTGTAAAAAAATACAAAAAACTAAATACAACTTTCATAATAAATAATAAACTTTTTTTTTTTTAATTTTGTGTTATTTAAATTAAATCTATGATGTCTTTCCTGAATAAATGGTTGATCCCAGCACAAAAGTATAGGTCGATTGGACAGGTTTTGGTACAAAATCAAAAAAGTGTGCACAACAAAATATTTGTTCGCCTTATTTTCAAGACAACTTTATTGAGCAGCATGAATAGCATTTGAAAATACCTTTTGAACTATAAAACTATGGACATTTCAAATCAGCTTTTTTTACCAATAGTGGTAGATCAAATGTTTTTTTTTCTTAAGTTGTTTAATAAGAGAAAAATGTTTCAAGGATCCCAAAACAAAAATCCGGATAAACATACATTTAGTTTTCAATTTGAAAAGTACCGAAAAATATTTAAAAATGCATAACTTTTAAGCGGATGGTCCGATTGGGACAATATTGGGCTCGTTCAACGCGTATTTTGATACAGAAAAAATTACAAATTAAATGGACTTGCGTTCGGATGCACCGGTCTCCCTTACAGTAATTTTCCATTTCTTTTTTTTACTTTCACTTGAATTTCTCCTAAACCAATCAAGATCTTAAAAATTGTAGTATCTAAATTTGTAGAGAATGTTAATTCCTATCGATCGGCCATTCGATCGTATCGATCAGACGATCGTAGCAGATTTTCAATTCTGCGGCTATACTTAGTAGTCTCCTCGCGCACTCTTCTGGTGCGATTCGTCACTAAGTGGAGTACCGTTCACAGTGATACCCTCTGCAAGGATATAAAAAATTCGTCGTAATTCCATTAACTCTGAGGCACCTAGCCCAGATAGTTATCAAATTCAATTAAATGAAACGAATGTGCGTACTTATATTATTTGAAGAGTTAATTCAAATTTAAGTCCACAAAAAAACACACTGATAAATCTGAAATTTCTGAATAACTACTTAAAAAACTTTTTTTCAGGTTTAAAAAAAGCTAGTCTTTGGCTTAAAAATGTATATATTTTAATTCAACATTTATCAATGTAACTTATTTCAATACATTTAAAATAATACTAAAGGGCACTCCTTCAGCGTAACCTAGGTATCCCATCACCGCTGTCGACCCAGTTTGAGTTGCCCCAGCAGAAAAGCAGATAAAAAGAAAGCACTTTAACATAACAATGAACTCCAACACCAACACCACAGCGAAACGAAACGAACGCCAACGAACGCAATCAAAATTCAAAAGTTTCATTTGCAGGTAAATGCTGGATTTACTCGGAGGATTTTAGTGTCCTGGCGCCGCGTCGACCTCCTCGTCCTTGTTGTCAATTGTTTGGCAGCGCATGATGAATGACGCCGATAGCGCTCCGCGATGATAGCGCGAATTTGTAGCCGCATTAACTTGGCCACCGTTAAGTTTCCCGTTCCGGGACCTAAGGTCAACGCAGGTTGCCTGCGAGATCTTAATGGGAATGCTAAGTAGAGCATAGTTGTAAATTACGGAGAAACTTTTCAACCACTCACTTATTTTGCCCGATTTTTCACTCTATTATGAATGATGGAAAATACTCTCTCATCGACCCAGATAAAATACAGATTTTCTAAAGAAATCGCTTTCGTTTATAAATAGAAAGAGGGTTTTACTAGAGGAAATTTAAAAAGCTTCGGCCATACAATTTGTCTTAAATTAATGCAAAGCGAATCGATGCAAAAAATGTCCAAGTCTAGACATTGTCAAAAATAACTTTATCGATAAAAGCTGGTATTATGGCAACTCGTAAAGTTTAACTTTCATAAATATGTATTTTCGCCGTGGCAAGCGAACATCTCACGCCCCCCAATTTATGCCCCCTTTTTTCTATAAACAACTAAGGACATTATCATAAATATGTTACTGGGAAAAAACAAAATAGGCCAATTAAAATGCGACTCTGTGAAAGCGTAAACAAAAAATGTTGCGTAAGGCCGGCCAGTGGGGATTGTAAAAGAATAATTAATATAAACACAAGTTTTTGTTTGCTTTTCAATGTTAATTGAAATCAGCATTTAAAGAACAATAAATTCGAGGAAAAACTGGCCATGGAAATGGAAATTTTGCAACTAGCAAGCGGTACTGGGGAAAATCAGGGGGATGGGAGTAATAAGGACAATGTGATTGCCTCAAGGAGCTGCCGTTGGGAACGCTTACGAATGCCATTACACGACAAAGGACTTGACTCGACGACTCCTTGGCCGAGTGTCCTTATCGGCAATCGCATAAATCTCGTCCTCGGAGAGTTGTTACCGGTTCAACAAAGCGGAGGAAAAGCGGAAAGGCGACTTGGTGTTGCCACCTAGTTGCAAATTGTACGCAAGGGTTTCCTGCTTAGCAATTATTGTATGACTGCTTCTTTTTATTTTATACACTCTTGGACTTGTCCGACTTTTCTGCTGACTCTTCTCTATCGTGGACTGCGTGACTTTTATTGGACTTTCGCCTCTTTTCCTCCTTTGGCGAAAGTTTCGGCCTTGTTTATGGCATTTATCGTGCTTTTGTTTCTCAATGCTGCGCCTAGACTTTTCCGACTTTTCCGGCCGCAGTTTCCCCTAATGCCTTCGCATATCCCGCAGCGTTTACTTAACGCGACGGGCGCGCTCTTATCTAAACGATTGCCTGTGGAGTGATTATGAGTGTTTGAGGTTGTTAGCATAATTGACGCCCCGCGCTCGCTTAGCTGGGGAAAAAATTCCAAATATAAAGGGAATAAAGTTGGGCGAAATGAGCAGACAATGAATAATAATCAAAAGCCATTCGGATACATTTTCGTGCTAATAATAAGCTCAATTGAGAGTTTTGTTTAAGGCCATAGGTGATATCAGGCTAAGAAAACCCAAAAGTGGGAGCAATATTTAAGTCGGTTATATTTAAAACAAAATTAATTAATTATTCCAGAAAAAATAAGCAGATTTCCAAAAGAAAAACGTTTTCGATTTAAACTTTATAAATTCAATTTTCATTCAATTTTAACAATGTAAAATCCTCATTTAGTACGCTTCCAATAATACGTTGGCAAGTCGGAATTTTCCCCACAAAGTATGTAATTTGATTTTCGTTTTATTCTACGCCCTAATATTTTAAACATAAGTAGAACACGAAACTGATTTTCAATGCCACCCCAAATATTTATTTTCTCTGCTCATTTAAATTTCCAGGCACGTTAGACGAGAACCAACGACTTTGCCGCCCCCAGTGCCGAAAAATCAACATTTATGCCAGGGCAAAACGAGTGCTAAATGCGCATTAATGTTACCTGAAACTGGGAGAACTCTTTCCAGCCCCCAAGCCCACATCCTCACATCCCCACAATTACCACAAATAATTTCAAACACACACAGTCACTCATCACATGCAAAAATGTTGCACGTGGCATTGATTTCGTGTGCCATGATTGATTGCTGGCTTAAAGCTGTGGTCTACCCACATGTCTCAAATCGGAGCTTTGAGTCTAATCAGTTTACTTCAAGGCAAAATGTTTTCCTACTTCTGCGTGTTTTACAATTTGGCCAGCAATTATTATGATTACTTGTTAGTAATGCGGTTGAAGCTGGGAATTGTGTCAGGATCAACATGCGATAGTCTCCCACTGAAGTCTAAACAAGTTTTTAAAGCAGTTAAGTTTTTTTTATAGGTATTTGAATATTAAATGAATATGAAATAATAATGAAGGAAGCTGAATAACCTTGCATCAACAACTTTTTCCGTGTTGGCTCTTTGGCCCATTTTTATTGAATTTGGCTCTTTTTTGCTAATAGCGATAAAAAATATTTTAAACTTTTTTGAAATTTTAAAAGTGATTAATGTCTGAAACCCATAAGTGCTAGATCGAAACTAAATTGTTCCGCTGGTATGGTAATTTGGTATATGATACAAATTTGACTTTTTTATTCAAATTGGATCATTTTTAATCTTTTTTTGGGCTCATAAAAATTTTTTGAAGTGGCAACCGTATTCCTAGTCCCCATCCAATATACAGAATTTACTTAAATCAATAGCCAGGAATCAAGGCGTATTTGTGTGTCACGCTCACATCGCTTCGAGCCAAGTTAAGGAGCTAAGGCCAACTGATTGCGCAATGAGCATTAGAGCATGACACGCATCTCACTCACGTTTTCAGCCAGCCTCACGCTCAAATTTAAGCACCAGGAATAATCTTTGGCTGTTGCCGCTTGTCGCCTCCTCAGGATGGTTGGAGTCCTTGCCCCGAGTCCCTCGATCTCCCCTCGCATCCTGCCCGCCGTCGCCTGTTGCCTGTCATTGTCATGTTTGCACTTGGCTTTAATGCTCGGCACCGCTGGTGGGGCTGGCTTTCGGGTTGGTTAAGTTCAGCACTTTCTGCCGAATAAAACTTTGAATCAGTCACCGGGTTTCGGTGGGTATCCGCCAACCAGCAACCTGCTACATTCAACCCGCAACCTGTACCCTGCACTGCATTTGCCAAAGCGCTTGCAATTAAAAGCTGTCTTCCTGCCTTACCATTTAGAAACACACTGTAGGGGGTACACCGAAAAAAAGATTTAGAAAATTCTTTAAAAACATATAAGCAGCAGGATTTTCATTAAAAAAATCGTATGTAAAAACTTTACTTCATAAACGTTTATACATCTTAAAAGAAATGTAGAAGAAATTTTTCAAATCGGACCATTCATTGAAAAGTTATGACCAAATAATAAAATTCAAGCAGTGCAAGCAGTCGCTTTGCTGCATGCATAACTCCATCTCGCTCGCACTTCCTTTAGCTGAGTAACGGGTATCTGATAGTCGAAGAGCTCGACTATAGCGTTCTCTCTTGTTTACTTTTAGCTCCCTGCGAATATAATTTTGTTAATTTATAAAAAGTAAAAACAACCTTTACTCACAAACGCACGTCAAAAATGTACCCATATCCTTAAAAAAATTACTGTTTTTTAAAGAATTTATAACCATTTCTTAAAGTAAATTATTTTTGGTTCTGTGTACAAGTTTGCATCAAATACTGCGGTGTTTCAGCATGATTACTTTGTCTTCCTGAAGTGCAAATGAAAGTCTCACTCTCTGTTGCTGTTTATTTGTAAAGTTTGTTAATTGTGTTGATTTCGTGTTGCAGCTGCAGGCATCAAATGCGTATTGGGAATGGGGCAAGGAAATTGCTGTAGAATGTTATAAACTTACCTGTTGAACTGCAGGCAAGTCGGAAACTATTTTAAATCCATTAACCAATGTAAACTTGAGTCCTTTGAGCTGGGATTCAAGAGTGTTTTCATGTTTCAGCATGTTATTTATTTTTCTTGGCAAATGGCCTCTAGATGCTAAGATAAAATAAAGAAAAACATTTAAATTGATTCGAATGTGTTACTTTATTGAATATGGAAAAACATGGTTTACTTTTGTTTTCTCTGGAAACTATTTGTAGCTATTAAAAGAACTTATTCTCATTAAAATTTAAATTCACTGGGTCACAAAGAAGTTCTTATTTTATTGAGAAAATAATCCATTGACCTTATTCGATGCATCCATTTGTCAATATAAAAATAAACCGATTAAAATAAGTCACGATTCAACGGAATAACTTGCCTTTGCAATTTTTCTCCGCAGTCAGCGGGAAAATCTTGTTTTGCATCAATAAACATTGACATTGGTGTTCAAGTGTGCGAGTGAATGTGCATGAGTTTTCCCACACTATGCATGTGTGAGCGGGTAAATCATGTGTTGAAGCAGCTACAGGAAAATGCATTTTCTTGGTTAAGTTTGTTTGCCATAAATGATGCATGGCCCACAGCAACAATACAATTTTGTGAAAATTCATTTTTCCCGAAAAAAATGTATTCTATTTTGTTGATGTTAATGCTTGAAATGTAAAAAGCCTGAAGAAAACACAAAGCAGCCTGCCAGCATTTCGCGACGAGCAGAAAAATGGCACAATGAAACAAGAGATTTAGTGCAACGAAATCCATATTTAAGTGAGTTGCTGGTGCGTTTCTTTGTTGACACGACTTCAGAAAATTGTGCACTTGGAAATGTAGTTGGAGATTTCAAAGCGAAAAGCGCAAAGGTTGTGCATGGCTGAGCTATCATCATCTGTGCTTTTTGCGATTCCTCTACTTAAATCTCACTTACTTATGTATTTCTGCTTTGCCAATAATATTGTCATACTGAATTTAACAATTGAATATGAAATATTTAAATAAATCAAACTTTAACAATTTTTATAACCGAGAATATAGAATAGAATATAGAATATATAGTTCACAAAACAAGCCAAATACAAACAAGATCCCCTTTCACCCAGCTCAACAAAAATTCCGGTCCTTAAACCTCATAATTTAACAGGAAATTAGTTAGGGAATTTTTTTGAAAAACAGCTTTCGAGCAAAATGTGCTGAAGAACATAAGCTTAAGCCATTAGCTGGGCTTAGCACCGAGGCAAAAATCATAATCTTCTAATTTCACTTCGCCAACGAGGGGTTGGGCTACTAGGATAATGCATGGGACGTGCGGCACGCTGGCGTATGCGTAATATGCCTAATGCAAAACGCAAACTCAAATAAAAGTGATATACAAGGGGGCCCGAGTGCGAGGGGAAGACGTTACGCAAATGTATTTGTAAGCAGGCACTTAGCACACTCAGGAGTTGAGTTTTTGAAATATGCTTGACGGCTCTTGGCTGACTGCCTTCCTCAGTCAAAAAAAAAACGAAACGCCCGAAATACAGAAGACACAAGGCAACAACTAAAAGCCGAGGTCCTTACGAGAATTTGACAACATATTCACACACAACCACAGCCATATCCTTTCCATTTTTCCTGGCAATCTCAGCGCGTGCCGCACGCTTTGCGCATTTAACGCGTATTTTGCACTGGCTGCTGTCACTGCTCCTAGCCATTTTAGAAGCCAGACCAACGGAGCGGTTTCTCCCAGCGTGGTAGCCTTTTTCGGGACATGCCAGGGTCGCTTGCCAACTATATGTAGCATACCTACTACTTCTACTCAGTACCCGCCATATGCACTTGCCACACATCGCCGCAGAGAATGCTGCATAAATTGTTTTTAAAGTCCAACGAGAAGAGAGTGAAATGTTGGGGCCAACTTCACCTGTCTGCGCTTTGTATTCTGCTGGACTAGGCAGAGAAAAAATGCATCAGAAATGTAGTAAGAATATTTTATAGACCGATTTTATAATTTATATGTTAGTAAAAGGATTGACAGCGTTATAAAATCAAGCTTAAATGTAAGGAAAAAATAAAAACAAATAAATACATAGACAAAAATGAATAATATTTTAGTCTTAAATATAAATATCTTTTTGTATTACATTTCATTTCAAGTATCAAAAACATCGAGTTCAAGGTAAGACTAAGGTAATACAATTTATTTTTAATAAAGAAATCATAAAATAAAATTCCTTATTAAATAAATTAATAAATATGTATCTTTAATTTAACAAATATTTCCTTAATAAAAACACATTTTTTCAGAGTACAGATACATACCTGTAGAGCTGACTCAGGGCATATACTTCGCAGGGCAGGCAGGTCGCTCCTCTTCGAATACCCGCTGCCGTACATCCTTGTGATAGACAGTCCTAAGAGTCGAGTGTTGACAGCACCAGGAGCTGCAGGAAAATCAGTATCTCAGCTCGGAGCAGCTGACTTAGCTTCGGAGTTCGCCTTGGGGTGTCGTTTGTGGTTTGGCAGCCATCTGGATGTGCGGAGAAAATGCTTATATGCATATATATAGAATCCATATGCAGGGCATATATAATCCATATACCTCTGGCGTAGGGGAAGGACACTTTACATTCAGAGCAAAAACAAACCGGGTAAACTTAAATAGCCTTAAAATGTCAAGCCAACGCATTAGAAGCTCAAACTTAAGTTTTTGTGTCAAAGTTTGGCCTTGTCGTGGTCCAAAGGATAATATCTCATTTAAATAAGCACACGGTTATATAAAAATGCGTATATTTTTGTGTTGTCAATAAAAAGAGTTCATCGCATACTTACAATTGAGGAGTGATAATATAAATGTTAAGCCAACCAATTCATTCACATTTTAAAGATTCACCTGATGAGACAGATATTCACTCCTTGGGGGGAGTATTCGTAATTTACAATTTATGTAATGTGCGTGCTTGTAATTTGCTGATTTAATTAGTGGCCATAACTCATTGTTATTGCCAAGGACGCGGCCGAGATAATAAATGACTTTTAATTGTTGACCATGCTCGTAATTAGTGGGCATTGGGATTGGGCCACGTAATAAATGAACGCACCACATCTTATCGATAATCTGGTAATGGAGTGCATAATGTGCTGAAAACGTACGGATGCTGAATTGACCCATTAAATAGGTTAACTTTGGTAATTTCAGATGGTGACGAATGACAACAAAGCACAGCTAGAACCCATTTTTGTGCCCAGTTTCACCTGCAATGGCTTATAGCCGTAATTACCACCTAGTGTGTGGCTAACCAAGTTATAACAAAACCGCACAAGGGATAAGCTGCGCCAAAATCATGGCAAACATTCGACAATAATTAATAATCATTAGTAAGCCGCACATTATGAAGTGGTTGACTAAATATTGAAATTACTGTGAAATTAATGCCAGGCCAGGAACAACATAAACAATGGCATTATTACCACGCAGATGAGCGGCAACAACAGCGATTGTCCTTAATGACAACAATGTGCAAACTGTTTTGCAACAAACGAGAAACGGAAAGTGGCAGCGGCAACAACACTAATAACAGCCAGCCACAATGGCAATATTGTTGCTCTTGGGCGAATTATGGACATGCGTGTGAGCTGCAGCCATGTAAATTGAAACCGTGACACGCCCATTACCATTACCAATGCCTCCAGCAGCCCTCTTGCCGCACAGACAGCCGAACAAACGGTCGGCAGTTCCAGATAAGCATTTATTTTTGTCACTACCATTTTCAAAAATAAATTGTTTAAAACACGCCGGGATCAAATCGATATGCGCATGGTACATTTTTGGTTTTTCAACCATGCAATACTGCTAAAATTGATATTAAATAATACCATTTGGATGATTTCTCTTTCTAGGAGATTCTCTGACTTCGGAAAAAGATAGCAATAAGTAATATGGCGACTAAAATTACGTGAGTGGGAGTCAAATCAAATCAGTCAAGTCAAAATTGATACCACATAATATCAAATTGATCATCGTTTCAAATCACGGTTTTTTGGGTGTATATATTTTTCTTATTAACTATTCAATTTAATGTAGCTCCCTTTCAAATATAAGTGTATATTAATATGGGGAATGTATGTCATTTTCAAAAGAATAAATATAATTCTGAATAAAAACAAGAGAGAACGCTATAGTCGGGTGCCCCGACTATCAGATACCCCTTACTCAGCTAAAGGGAGTGCGAGATGGATATATAAAACTTTGATCACATTTTGAAAAATTTCTTTACATTTTTTAAAAACTTAAAAGATGTGGCCGCCAGACACATTTTAAAATCGTTTAGGGCGTTAAGGGGGCGTGGCACCTCGATGAAACAAACATTCGCTGCGTAGGAAGCCCAAGAGTCTACATTATTAATCCCAGCTTTTATAGTTTCCGAGATCTAAGCGTTTATACGGACGGACAGACAGAAAGACAGACAGACGGACATGGCTTTATCGACTCGGCAAGTGACCCTGATCAAGAATATATATACTATACTTCAGTCTGTGGTGTTTGGGGAGTCAAAATTATTCAATTTATTATTTTTTAAATATATTTAATTTACATGCCAAGTCGTTAACGTATTTCCAAGAGGAACTAACACGATATTTTAGTGGTATAACGTGGTGTTGGGTTATAGTTGTAGTGGCCGAGAAAAGTGGATTAATAATATCGCAGAAGGGGACGAGTGAGAACAACAGCGGCGACTGGCACTTTCGGCTGCATACTTTTCGGGGGCTGAAATATTTGGAAATAATTATGCGAGTGCCGGAGTAATGCGTGTGCGTAATGCGCCCAAGGCGAGTGCATTTGCCATTATATTGCATAATTTATGCGCGCATTTAATTAAATTCCAGCCCTTTCGCTGCCTTTCCCACCGATGACCCAAATACCCGTCACAGACACGCTTAATGCCTGCTTAATTTAATAAACTAACAATCCAAAGAGAAAACATTAACTGTCAAAATAGCTTTAAATTAATTGCAAGCTTCATGCCCAATTTGTCACCACTTAAAAAAATCATACGTATTTTTAAATTTTCCAACTGTGGTAATTTTTTATACAGAAAAACCAACCAATAAGTGCGGAAAGTTAATTGCGTTTAATGAGCATTAGAGCGGTAAGCGGATTGTGGATGCTGCAAAGAGCAAATGTAATTTGCAATTAAATAAGGACGTCTGACTGCAATTAGTCTACAAATAAACTCTATGCAATCAGTGGAATATTTAAAACTATTTACCACATGAGGAACTCTTTTGACTGTCGGTACCTGTTTTTCCTGTATTTTTCTAATTTGATAAATTAGTAAAACTATTTATCACATGAGAAAATTATTTAGCTACACCTAAAAGGTTTTCTATGTGGCTTACATTTATTTTTTAGATTAATTAACTTAGAGCCCCAGGGTTGATGATTTAATTTCAATCAATAAGATAAACGCACAAATTCAATTAAACACAAACTACTACAATTATAACTTAGTACATAATATGTACTACATATGGTAATTAATTTGCAAATATTTACGAATATTTTACATTTTTGGCCTGCCCTTTTCTAGTTTGGTAATTAAAATCCAACATTTCATGCCAAAAAACGAAATCAAACCACAATTTGCCAGCTGAATTATTTATGCTCCTAAACGAAATAATGTCGAAATTATTTTGCCTAATTTATGAGATAAAACGATCGGGCCAAATTCAATTAGGTGCAGTAAGTGTTTACGAAAAAACCAGCAGCAAAAGAGTGATTTAGAAGCTAGTGACCTAAGTAGTGGACAATTTGCATCAGCATTAAATGCAATTAATAAATAATGATGACACCGGCATGGCGTGTAAACCGAGTTGGTGCCGAGATGGTGTAGTGTCCGTGACAAGTTGTCCTGCAAGCTGAACTTAATGTCCTTAGCAGAGGGGACAACAAGTGACCGAGCGACCGGCAGGGAAATTAGTTACGGTGTCGCACAAAGACAAGGCCAGGACTACGGTCCCTATCCTTCCTCTTTCGTCCTTCGGCTGGCGACCATGTGTGAGTGACTTAGTGCCCCGCATGCTTGATCCGTCATCATTAGTTGAATATGTCACAACAGACACTTGGCCCAATTGATTTAGTGTCATGCACTGAGCTCAACAGTTCACTTGCCGTCTGCCATTTGGCATCACATGCTCGTCCTCGTCTTAATCCTCCTAGTTGTTGGCCAACATTCCCTGTTGACACACTCCGTCCAAAGATCGATTGCACACAGAAGTCAGTGGCAAGTGAATTTCAAACACTAACTTAATTAGCTTGGGGCTTTATTAACCGAACAGATGAAAAGCTTTCAGGCACTTGAAATAGAAAAGTAGTTAATATGGTAATTATAGTTTGATTTATAATGGCCAAAATTAACTCTGCATTTTCCTTTTAATTAAGAGGATTTAACAATATTATCCTTTACCAACAAATGTTCTATGAGTTTAATTAACGATGTGTTCTACATTACTAAATTCTACACCCAAAAAAACTTAATATCAAACGATGATCAATTTCATATTATGCGCTAACAATTTTGACTTGGTATGCGGCATATCAATTCGATATGCTCGAAATGTAAACAACATGGCCAGTTCGAATTTCGAATGTGTCCTTCTCCCTCCCACTTTATTTCGAATTGAGAGAATTAGTTCTTCCCGCTCCCACTCACGTTATTTAAGTCGCCAGAGAAATCGGCAAAATAATATTATTTAATATCAATTTACCAGTGTTGCATGGTAAAAACGATACGCATATAAATACCAGAAGTAGACCATGCGCATATAAATTTATTCCCAGCGTGTTTTTTTTGTGTGTACTTTTTTAAACCATTTTCTTTAAAATAAAACCTACATTGGTTATTGGCTAGCATGTAACTATTTATTAATCAAATTAAATATGAAGCCAAAGATAACCGTGTTAAACTGACAGAGAAAGTCAATAGTTTGATGGCTCAATGCTTGAATATTCATGAACCGCTGGCCCCTTCTTTCTGACGACTTGAAAGTTAGCCGTTTGTGCAGTTTGTCCGATGAGGCAAAATTATAATTCCACCGCTCGTGTAATTCGCACAAACGTCATTCTCATTAATTTTGGGCAAGTTGCAGTTTTAAAATTTAGTGCCGGCCCCCAAGTTAATTAACACCTGAGCCCTGGCCGCGGCCGCCAATGTGGGTGGCAAAGTCGGGGCGGTTGCAGCCACTTCAGTCACACTTTTGTGCTCGGCAGCCGTGTGCACTGACGCAAAGCGGAAGTGGCACTTTTCCCCAGCTGAAGCTGGAGCGGAATTTGAAGTTGGAGCAGGAGCAGGAGCGGAGTGGGGAATGGGGAACAGGATCGGGAGCTGCCACCAGCAGGCGTATCGAAAACCGAAACTTTTGATGGAAAAAGTTTGCAACAACAAACGCATGTTGGCGGGCAAACAGGGGAAAATGCTGAATAGCCGTGGTAAGAGCGCCTTTAAACCATCAAGTAAGTCGCTATAATTCGCGCGCACCGCCTCATGAATTTTTGATTCTTTCTTTGCATTTTTCACTCCGCCAGTCATTCTATCGCGTTCACTTTAATCTGAGTCTTAGGTTTGAATAATGAGTCCTGGCCAAGGTGCACAAAACTGGGCCACAATCGTGCCAGGCTTAAATGCTTACGACGACTTTTTTCAATCAGATTAACTGCACTGATATAAAAGTTCACCAATTGCTTCACCTTATATGCAGTAAAATTTAACCATAAAACAGGTTTACAAATTTGAACTTTTTTCAATTGGCAATAAAAAAAAATATTTAAAAAATCTTTAAACAAAAATTATAATAAAATTATAGCTTCTTTGTTAATTTTACCAAACTGTAAGTAAATTGTACAAACAAATCTGTATAATCTTTATAAAATCAAATACCAAAACAAGCTGAGTGACTCTGAAAGATTTGCGTAATTGTTGAACGCAAAAACAACAAGAGCTGCAACAAATAAAAGTTTTGTCGATGCACAAGAAAGAAACTAAAAATGCAACAGAGGCAACTTCATTTTTTTTTTGCTGATGCTGCAATTTCTTCAAAAGCCGCTGCCTTCTGCATGCTGATGACTTTGTCAACAACTTAAATTGTTTGGCCGCAATAAAATTGAGAAAAGTTTAAGTACATTTAGGGCACCAAGGCAGCTTTCATTTTCTTTTGATGTAAACAAAGTTTGCCCAGTTAAGGTAGATATTATCTGCAATCAAGGCTTAGGTTTGATTAGTTTCAAAAATCCTTTATAATTTCAGCGTTTATAAATGTATACAAGCACAACAAACAGAATCATAAAAAAGTTATACAGAACGCACATCCATAATCCAACAAAATTACAGTTTCGCAAAAATCTATACGGATTTCCTTCTGCTTCATTAACACTTTCGACTTCAATTTCGGATTGTTCTTCGCCACTTTCTTGAAGATGTTGATCCATTTCAATGATCCTGGCTTCCTCCAATAAAACATTTTTGTCTTCCCTTAAAAATATGAAAATGATCACATTTTAATTTCCTAAGTATTTTAAAACCTTGAATATACCTCATTCTGTTCACTATGATCTTTTCAGCTTTAAGGCTCTGGATAAACTGAGAATCAAGAAAGAGCACGTAACTTACCAGACTCCAGTATGTACACTCAAAGGTCTTCTAAGAAATCGAATTCAATTAAGAGGGCTGCACTGGGCAACAAAAGGATTTATAGTACTTAAAAAAAAATAAATTACTATGTATTTTGTCTTTGTTATAAATCCAGTATACAACTTTACATAAATATAATAACCAAAGTCAAAAATAATAATTTATTGTATTTAATAATAAGTAAACAAAATGTAGGTATATTAAGTTAAATAGGTTATCACAATTAAATTTATTGAATAAATTTCATTCACAACGTAAGAAATTAAAAACATTGATTGAAACGCGATTACGGATTTTATAGCACTTTTTATAAGGGTATTTGGAAAAGCAAGCCAAAATTATCAGAGCGTAAAACTGAGACCACATCTTAAGAGAGCCTCAAGAGAGCAGAACCGTAATCTACCAAAAATTGAAGAACCCTTTAAAGACTATTATATTGATATTAATATTGAGTGACACGTTTAAGCCTTAGCTTTATAAGTAACCCCTTTCCTAATAATTTCTTATCAGAATTATATGATATTACATTTTTTTAAATTTATAAAAACAATAAAGTTCTTTGGCCGTGATCTCTCTTTGCAATGTCTTATTTCGAAGTGATTTTCTTGTCACTCTTGGTCTCTTCTTCTCTCTTTTCTGACGAGTTTTCTGAGACTTATAAAGATATCTTATCTGAGTCACGAACAACACAAAAAAGATTGTCAGCGTTTGACGGTTCTCAGTTTGCCTTGTTGTTGCCTCAATTAACACCTTCTGCCGTGGCGATAATAACGCAGACCCCAACTGATTGGTAATCAAGAAAAAAAAGGGAAAGAAAAAATCGGTGAAAATACCCGGAGAGCAGCGAATCGCTGTTTAGTCAAGCGGAGAACGCGTTTCGAGATGGACACGGATGAGACAAAGGCTGGAACCTCGGGTCCGGGGACGTTCCACGATGAGGTCGACTTCACCAGCGGCTATGAGACCCAGTACCGGAAGGAGTACAGCCCACTAAAGCCGATCTACGTACCACCACCGGATAAAAAGCACGCCTGGTTTCGCAACTGGTCCACCATCCTGATGGTTTTCTTCCTCTCGTTTGTCTTTGTCCTGGGAACCGTGATGCTGGTGGTCCAAGTTTTCACCGCCAGTCCCCTGCAGATCTTCATGATCGTGGCCATATATGTGGCCATTGCCGCCGTGATGATCTGGCTGGAGGTGCAGTCTATAAAAGTGCGGTGAAATATTAAGTTCTGTGACGTGACTAACTCGCTGCGTTATCGCATAAAAATGCCGCTCTATTTTTCAACGGTGGCCATCGAACTGTATTGTGCAAACAAATTGAAAGCTTAACTAAAAAGGAAACGACTTTACTGATTAGGCGCTAAGAACCAAAAACCCATGATTTAAAATAAGTTCAAAATAAAGAAAATAAAATTAAAAATTTTTCACTCCTGACTAGACAGTGCTTATAACATTCCGTGATAACTTTGCGCTTAATCAACTAATTATATACAACCCGTAATTGAACGTAATCTAGAGAGCAAAAAGTTGGCCAGATAAAGGGCTTTGTGCCATTGAAGTGGCCAGGGAGATAAGCAAACAAAAGTTAATGGAACTACAATGAAATTTTTTACAACAATTTGAGCCATTTAACTGAAAAATAAATACGACTTTCGAATGGCATTGACATACAATTAATTCAATATTTATCAAGCAGATTAACAAAGCGTAGCAAATACAATAAATGCCTTGTCAATTAACTATTTAATCCAAACATGGTAATTCGAATTTAATTAATAGTTATTCAGTAATGGAGAGTGCTAATGTAATTATTTAAAAGCATATTTTTTTTTTAAAAATGAGAAATAAATCCGAATATTTACATTTTGGCATCATCTGCGCCTGTGTTTGACACACAAAATTATTTCAACTCTCGCTTTCAAATAAAAGCCAACAATTTCCCACTCGCCCATTCCCCTTAGAATTGGTTCTCTAAATATTTCCACATGTACATATTTCTAAATCACTTCTGTAATTGCTTTTCACTTGGCACTGGCACACCCTCTTACCTACCAGAAAATTTCCAAATTTCCCATGTTTTCACAACAGTTTTTTTACCCAACTTGTGTGCCATCAAGTTGGTAAAATTCTAGTTTAATAGCTTGAAATGTTACGAACATTTGGTCAGCGTAAAAACAGCCGGACAAGCTCATTTCGCACTTGAAAATTCTAAAAAAATAAGCGTCCCATTAAACTTTAATTTCCGTTGACAATGGACGACACTTTTTGCTCATTCCGTTTTTTGTTACCACTCGAGACGAGGGCAACAGCTGACTTACCTTAATTACTCACAGGATTCCGAGCCAGGCTAATTATTTGCAGGGTGCACTACTTTGCGAACCAGACGCAGGCAAAATGGAGACCGTCGCCAGCGCATTTAATTATAATGGCGCGAAGGGTGTTGGGCTTAGGCATTAATGCCATTTCCGGTCGCTGACCACCGGAGACCAAGGCGAAACCTGGCAGGCAAAAACACCAGCTTGGGAAAAGATACCCTGGAAAATGGTGCGGGCTCTAACCATTTTTATGTCGTATTGGCTACATGGTAAACTGAAATGTAAACATTTTTGGAATCAAGTTATTATCTAAGTCTTAATAAATATAAAATAAGGGTACAAGTTCTCGTACGCATAAAAAAAAACACGCCGAGATCAAATCGATATGCGCTTGGTAAATTTCTGGTAAAATTGATATTACATTTGTACAAATTTCAAAAATCTTATATAATCTTAGTATTTAGATGATTGAAAGAAAACAATTTTATTTTCGTAGGCGTAAAAAATACAGGAAAGTTACTTCTTACCTATGACTGCAAAGTAATAATTGAAAGATATTATTAAAAGAAATAATTGTACCATTATTTTCATACTCTTAGGTATCATTTCGTCAGTGTCTTTGCAAAACATTTAAAAATTCCCCCTTACTATGACAAAGTTCCAGGAACATGAAGGAAAAAACGCTTTATTAAAGGCCTGTCAAAGCTGTGTTTAAACCATTTTTCAGAGCATTTTTCTTTTTATAAACCAAAACAACCTTAAGCCAAAGCAAGGAAAAAATATTCGATATGCACATGCATTATTTTGAATTGATTTATTGCTCGATTGCCTGCTGGCTCAATATTGCACATAAAAGGCATTTAAACAAAAGCTGTCTTCCATTTTATTCCTCTCACTTTTTAAATATTTAAATCACAGCATTTTGCACAAGCGAGCACAGCCTTCATTATTCAGAGTTTGAACAATCCGGCGAAAAAGGACACAAATGAGAAACTCAATTGCGAAAAGCAAGTGAAGGACAACTGTGGAAATGCAAATAAAATGTTTGGCTGCAACAGAATCCTAAGCTGCACTGGAGAGCCAAGACATCTGATTCCACTGCCATTTGGCCACTGCCTGGGGAAATGTGTCTTAGAATTTGTTTAAGTAAATCTCACTTGAACGCTTTTCATTAGGCCACTCAGGAAGGACGAACTAGCAGGATGGAACAAGTGGAGTCACGAACAAGAAAATAAATAAAATGTGCATGCATGACTCAAAAGAACTGATTCATAAATCAAAGAAAATGGGAAATAAAAGTCTTGTTAATGCGCAACTTAAATTTAAACTACTGAGTTCAACTATTGACCAAAGTGTTGCATAATTCAACGCTTAATACGGAAAATTTATCATAGATTTCGCAATTAAAAAGCGCTTTTTCAGTCGAACACTCACAAAGACCGCAATACATGGCAATTTTATGTTAATTATTTATGTAAATTTTCCATACTTAAGCGGCCTGTTTTTTCGTATTCACAATGTATAATTTAATTACGACAAGACTACAAAGTCTGACCGCACTAATTAAAATTGCACCAATTGAAAAAATACTTTTTTTTGCAGTTTTTTAAGCACACTAAAGGTTTACTTAAATAAAACCTACGGACAAATCTCTGCTTTAAATTGAAGGGAATCTGGGGAAGCTCTTCTATTGGGAAGCCAGCACCCATTTGAATATTCAATTAAGTCTAACTGCCAATTCAGTGATAAGACCCTCTGTGAGTTAGTTTCCAGCCCAAAATAAAGCCAATTGTAAGGCCTCCTCAAATGGCCTCGGAACATGGCCTACTGGTGATAATTTCAGTTAATACCAAAAAGGATGACACTCAACGCGTTGAGTAGTTTTCGGTGGGGATGACAAATATACTGTTAAAAATAAATTGTTTCCTTACTGCACATTGTAGGGTTGGTTTAAAATAAAATCAATAGAAATATAGATACTATCGATGGTTTGGACCCACAATCGATACTATCGCTCAAAAAATAATTTAATTTTTGTTATATTTTAAGTATTTTAAAGTATAAATTTTAGAGCACGACGGTATTTTAATTGTTAGGGCTCAACATTAAATTTTGTTTCCCTCTAATCGGAGTAAAATTTAGATAGTTTTTCTCTTATAATTATACCCGTTACTCGTAGAGTAGAAGGGTATATTGGATTCGTGCAAAAGTATGTAACAGGGAGAAGGAAGCGTTTCCGACCCTATAAAGTATATATATTCTTGATCAGGATCACAAGCCGAGTCGATATAGCCATGTCCGTCTGTCCGTCTGTCCGTATGAACGCTGAGATCTCGGAAACTACAAAAGCTAGAAGGTTGAGATTTCCCACACATATTCTTTGTCTTTTTACGCAGCGCAAGTTTATTTCAAAAAGGTGCCACGATCGCCCACTAACAATTTTAAAATGTGTCTGGCGCCCACACCTTTAAAGATTTCCGAGAAGTATAAATGCAGTTTTGTTGTGTATATTTATACCTATCGAAATGTAGAAGACATTTTTTTTCACATTTTACTTTATTTTTGTAATTTGTTTTTTATTTATAATAAAAATAAATTTATTTAACTAATTAATTAATAAAAATAATTTTTTATTTACTTTTAAATTTTCAAAAAGACATTTGAATAAGAAGTAGTATTATAAGGCCAAGTTTAACATGCTTAATACCAGTTAAAATATGTTCAGTTTTTATATAATATGGAAGACATTTCAGATTGTTTATCTAAGTGTGTTGTACTGCAGGCAATGCAGCGGCTTTTAAATCAAGTAAATTTGTATATATTGTGCTCGGATATATTCGGCTGAGTAACGAGCATGTCAAAGCATTTTTGTGACATCTTTTATTTATTTTATAACCAACAAAAGCCAACAGTCGAGAGGAGGCAAACAGCATGCATAAATTACCGCAGAGCGGCACGAAGACCAGAGTCCTCCGGATTCTGCTCCTGGTGGCCAAAGCCATTGCCATTGCCAGGCAATGCTGAAATTGTGCTGAAATATTAAAAAAGAGGCCAAAACTGTGAGAACTGTGGCCAAATGCAGATGAGCGGGCACAAAATTCTTTCTCCATTCAACTTTTTGGACACTTTTCGAAGCCCCCTTCTTTGCACTTTTGTTTTTTTTCGTATTTGTTGAATGCTAAAAAGGCCACTTTAGTTTTAACCACAAAGTTTGCTTTACTGTGTGTGTGTGTTTGTGTGCATGTTCGGTCGACCTCGTTGCACTTTTGTTGTTGGCCAAGGGGCATCGGTCTTTCATGTCATTTAACCATGTTTCGGCCAGGACAATTGGGCCCAGGTCCAGGGCCCCAGGATCTCTACGCAGCCCGTTGGCGTTGATTGCCAGGCATTTAAAGTGTTTTCAATGTAAATCTATGTAAATACATGTTGCCGAATAAAAGAAAGACTCTCGGCAGAAGTGGAAACTCTCGTCCGGATAAATGCTATAGCCATATTTATTCGTTGCCCATGTGTTCACTCTTCAGACGATTCCTAAGACTTTAAGCCAGTGGCTCCCTAAGCTCTGCGGCATATTTATGCACATTTTTTCGGTCCGTATTTTGCTTTCATTTCTGCACTTGTTTTTCTCCATTTTTAGTTCGTTCTCCGTTTGTTTGGAAAACCTTGAATCGGTCGCATTGATTGGACGTCCTTGCGTTTGATTGTTCTACACATATATTTGTTTTGTTTATATTTGCTTTCGGTAGCACTTGGTGCATTTAATGGCATGAAAATTAATTTGACATTTAATACGGCTGTTGTATGGGCGCCATACGTTTTTTTTTATATTACTTATTCATTGTTTTTATGTTTACGGTACACAAACAAATTGCTGGCGCATATTTTATGCATTGTTTTTATTGTCACGTGTCGCCTACCGGTGATGCCTGCATATTATAATTATGAATTGTGCAAATAGCCAAGTAGCGAGCTGTTAATGTGTTAATAATTGCCAGCCAAGAGCTGTTCAATGTGTTAATGTCTTGTTGTTCTGCCTGTGTGTGCTTGATTAATTTGTTATTAAGGATAAGTAGTGGGAAGAATGGACTGAAACATTTCAGACGGATGATATAGAGTGTAAATTGCACAGACAAATATAACAGAAATTGTTTAAATTGAAAAAACTTATAATGATGCTATTTTAATTTATTATTTAATACAACTTCTCTGATTGGTGGTCCCTCAAAAATATTTAGAAGTTATAAAAAAATTATAAAATAAAGTTCCCAAATTAATAAAAATACCTAAATTTTTTAAATTTTTTAATAACAAAAAAATTGATTTAAAAGGCTAATAACAATTATTAAATAGTGTTATACAAATTAAAATCTATTTTTTTTTTTTTCAATTCATCCTACTTTCTAATGATCTTTACTTACATATCTAAAATATGTTTGATTTACTAACGATACTTATTTAAAAGTTGTTTGGTTTGTGTGGTTTTCTAACGGTTGTTATTAATTTTTCCTTTACAGTAAGATTACATGTTTACAGTTCGGATACGTAATATCTGAAAGCGGTTGCAGGGTTTGAGTCCCAGATTTGAAAAGAAGCTTTTATCTTTAAATGTATAAGCTTATGACAGATAAATCTACTTGTAACAATTTGTCTTGACTAGCGTTTGCACATCTAAATTGTTTGCCAAAGCAAATATAAGTCATTAATATTCAAAGCAAACATTTTTTTTATTCTTAACATTTTAATTTTGTTATTTTATGTAATTGAAAAAGGTTTCCGAGTAAGGTCCGTATCTAAAAAATGAAAAAGAAACGTGGCAACCCTGGCCCATAACCAAGGAGCCCAAAAGCACCGATAAGCGACGCAACCAAGGCGAAAGCTTTCAATTTGTCGTCAATTTTCCGGCACAACAGACGGAACATTTGCCAGAAGAGCAACGCGCGAGCTGCGTAGAGCGGAAAAGTAAAGTCCAGTGAAACCAGTATCAGTCAAAAACTGCAATGAACAATTCAACAAGCCACTGAAACCCAAAGCAATCCAATTAAACACAAAACGCTCAATGAAAATGTGAAACGAAAAACAGAGAAAGTAAACCAAGCAATGTGGAAAACATGAAAAATGACAGAAAACCGTCCGGGGAGCAAGAACTTTTGTGCAAGAAAACTAAGTGCAATAAACTGTGAATAATCCCAGAATTAGCGGCCTGTGCATCGGGGGAAAGTGGGGCTGGGGGATAAAGTGGATTCGGTTCCATTCTATTGCTGGATGTCCAGATTTATATTATGCAAATTAATTTCAATTGGTTTGCACTCTGGACTCTGCGGACTGTTTATTGTTGCTGCTGCTCTTCCTGCTGCTGCTGCTGCTGGCTGCTGTTTGGTTGCTCTTGGTCACTGTAGTATTGTGTAGTAGTCGTCGTAGTACTACCTCTACTATCATTACTACAAGCCACTATCCACAGCCTTCCTGCTTTCGTATACACAAATTCGGCAATGGAGTTTTCCACCCTCACTGCCTCTTCCTCTTCCCTTCCATTTCCATATCCGTTTCCCCTAATAACAAGTGTGTGCGTGCCTGGCTAGATTTACCGGCTTCTCTCCGGCTAAAAACTATGAAAATTGTTTCCCAAGAATTTTTTAATCATACGAGAATGTAACGTGCAAAAAAGGACGAAAAAGTTGGCAAGCTTTACGTGGAAAAGTAATTAAAAAGCGAGCCACAGAAAGCTCGTGCTTACAGCAAGGAGAGAGTCCCGGAAACTATCCCACAGATGCCAATTACAAGTCGTTTAAATTCACCTTTAAGTGGGTAATTTTTTAAGTAGTTCACCCAACTTGATTGAATGTTCAGTCCGGCAGTTAATGTTCGACATTTAATGTAATTGTCGATGCAGTTCCTCAAACAGATTGTGTGCGAAATGAATTAAAGAATTTGTCATCGCAGACAAGTAGATTAAATGATTTAAGCACTTCTAGAACAAACACATATCTGTAAAAGCGTCCGATGAAAAGCAAAATTTTAATCAAGATAAAAACGGAGTGCTCCTTTCGCATTCAAAGTGCATCTTTAATGCCTCTTACTAAAAGCCGACTTAAAGTATAAATAAACCCTCCGGTTGACAATAATATCAATTACGATATCGTCGACCGGCAGAGTCGGTTCCCAACAATGGAAAAGACCTGCACGAGACTCTCATTAAAAACCACACAAGCACTCGCACACACAAAGGAGGTTCGGAAAGAAGCCAAAAATACAAAGTTGTAACAAGGCAAGACAACATTTATATAGTGCAGCAGTCAGTCGGCTGATGCTAAAGCTCGGCCACAAAACCTCGTCAGCACAATCACAGCAATTGCTGCCAGTCTCCAGACTGGAGACCTCACTGAGAGAAAAATATTTATTAGCAAATAAGTTACGGCAGAGGGGCAGCATTTTTTTCCAATACTATTGTAAAAAAGAAATCGATATTGAAAACGGTCAATTCTACCTTATTTCATATCAATAAAAATCCGAAATGATTTATGTCAAATTTATGAGTTAAATTACCAAATAATGTCTTATGTGTTTGATCTTTTCTGTGAAGTTAAACTTCTTGCTTTTAAAAATTATGAGTTATTTTACTTCGGAGTTAACATTAATATACCAAGTAGGTTAATTTTCTTTTGAATACATCAAAGTTATTAAAATATTTTAAATGTTTATATGATTTTACTCACATCATTTTTTTTTCTCTCTGTGGAAATGTAAATGGGAATGGTATTGGCTTTTGAGAATGGGAAACTGGGAACGGTGGCGGGGAGTTCCGCAAAAATGGGGGAACCTCTGACAGACCAGACAGCTAGTAGTCCATGTGAGCCGGGACTGCGGCGGTAGTTGCACAATTTTGCACAAAAGCCAAAGCATAATCATGAATAATGAGCGTTTGTGATAAGTGATAAATGCCCGGTGGCAAATGCACAGGGAATTTAAATAAGAAGGAAATTGTTTCCATCGGGTCGGCCTGGGAAAACATTTACAATGGATCGACAGCACAAGATTTGCATAAAATATTGCAAGTATTGGTTTTATGAAATTCGAAAGAAAAATGGGAGTTGAACTTTTACAATTTATAAAAATCGATCTATAAAAAATTAAAGTCATTTTGTGCCTTCATTCGTAAAACCTTACGATTTAAATCCCATTGTATCCTTTATATTTTAAAGACCGATTCGGGGCCATCAAGTTTCCCTCGACTGAGGCATCGGCAGCCCATTTCCCACCGGGCATCGCTGAGCCCGTTTTCCTCTGCTTCTCGCCCGACTTGTCTGTTGTCTCAGGCTTTTGCTCTGGTCTTCCAGTCGGGCGATTTGACCACCCCAGGGGCTCACAGTATAGTTCGAATCGGGAATCCGTGCGGTTCAGTTCGCAAATACGCGCCAAAGGTGCTGGGCTCAAGCAAAAAATATACATTCGAGAACGACACAGATTTAAAAGTGTTTAAATTCGCCTAAAACTTCCGGATTCCTTGGGAGATTGACTTTGATTGAGAGTTTTTCCTTCACTCGATCTGATTGGTGTTTGTCGCAGTTCCTTCTCTCTGGGTTTATTTACGCCGTACTTTGCCATCTAGTTTTGTCAACTTTAATTGAAATTAATTTACTTTCTTCACATAGTATTTGTATCTGTGTGCACATGCCGCTGAGTGAACAGCCTTGTATGCGATCAGATTTGAGCGCAGAGGTCAGCAAATAAACAAATTGTCGCACATTATGGTTTATTATCCAGCCACGATTCATATGCAAAACGAGAATAAAATTCGAGAGGGCCCATCACGACTAGAAGTGTGCAAATTCAACAATTCCTGATACTGATACCCATCTGGCTGGCATCTCGTCGTAAGCGTGCCGCCCTTTTCGGGTTTTCCCCAGATTGCATTTGCAATCAAAATCACCGAATGCAAATATCAGCGTGATGAACTCAAGCCATCTATTCTTATTTTATACATATATTTATAGCCGCATAGATATTCGTATTTATAGAGAGGCGAAAAACGCGATACGATTTGCATACAAAACACTTGAATACCCGCATTAAGTCGCATAGGCAACGCCTGGAATTTCAATGAGCTCAAAGTTTGCAAACTAATCAAAATCACCCTTCTTCTTCCAGCACTTGACAATTATGTAAAGCCTCTCTCGGCCGAAAACAAGTTAGCAAACAACAAAAAATGAATAAACTCGTGGTACCGTAAAACTATCAAAAAACTGTAGAACAAGTGGCAACAACTCAAAGAAAACTCTCCAAAAGTGCTAGCAATTAAAAATAATTTCACAGTTTGCTAACGAACAAGAACAGAGGAATACGAAATATAATAAAACAGAAACCGAATCTTGAATGTCGCGCAAAATGTTGCAAGTGCCGGTGGCAACACTCGTGTTGCTGTCGCTGCTGCAAGTTGCCGATGTTGCCGCTGTCGCAGATGCAGCAGTAACAGCAACATCTGCAACAGCAACGGCAACAGCATCCACGTTGACAACCGGAATCGATGCCAGCCTGAAGAATGCCAAGCTGATTGAGGGCAAAGTGCTGCCCGATTTGGCCATCCTGAAGCGCGTTAACCAGGAAGACGAAAAGTGGCAGCAGGTCTACCGGTTCATCGACGACGGCTTTCCCGTCCTCGAGTTATATGGTTACAAGCCAAAATCAGGTGAGTGATTCGGAAAAATAAATAAGGCAAATATCTCAATAAGTTTACTTGGGAAGAACAAAGACATTTGAGTTTCGACATTTAATATATGTAACTTTTTGTTTAATATTTAGGGCTATATTTGCACAAATTTTGAATAGCTTCAAAGTAATTGTATTAAATTTTAAAAAATGGCTGCTAACATTTTTAAAAGCTTACAAAGTACGTATAAAATGTATCCAAAATTTATTTAAAGGCTTACAAAGTTTTTATAAAATGTATAAAATATAAAAAAAACATTAAAAGTAAATCATTTTCTTCTGCTTTAAAAAGTTTATAAAGCTACAACAATTTTTTATAGTTAACAGTCTGAAAGTGTCTAAGCCTGGCGGTGCTATTCAGCAATAAGCTGTTCGTAAACATGGAAAAAACCCATCCAAGTCTTAGCATTTCCAAAATAAGTCCCCGGTCCAGGCGAAATACGTTACTGTCACTTCTATCGACAGTCGCTTTTATTACGTGCCTGTAAAGCCATAGCGATTGAGTCTAAAGACGTAAAAAATAATATATATTATTTATAATTGTGCTTATAAATTTAAAGTATTCTCCAAACTATTTTTATACACTTCTTTTTAAATTCAAAAATATATTCTCTCTCACCTGTCGCTGTGGCTTAAAGTTGGCCTTAAATTGGCCGAACTTTTTCTCCGCAGTGCTGATCCCCACATTAATGTGGAGAAGGGTGATCGGAAATATAAAGATGGTTATCAGACTCATCACAAGGTTCTGCACTGATTGCTGATCGTACAGGATCAAATGAAAGCTTGATATGAAGAGACATAAATTCTCCAATAAGGCTGTCCACACAAAGGGCCTGGCCAAACAGTCGAAATTGTGCCTAAGTTTTATCAGTTGTCTGTAGAAAACGTAGAGCTGAAATGTTTTTTTTCGCTTAGAATCCACCTTAATGCCATAAGAGGCATATAGGATCGCGACTCCCAAATATACAACCAGAGACAACAAAAGAGGCTGAATGCATACGAAGAGTATTCCAGATTTATTCAGGAATATGTCTAGATTTCGTCCTAGACCGAGAACCAGCACAGAAGAAGTCGCTATGTAAGGCGCCGATGAAGCAATGACTACTCTGTATGTAAGGATACCATAAATCGTCCAGTTTATTTGCGGCGCCCGTCCACAGATTCTCTCGTAGCTATAATAGATCCCCACAAATCCATTGAGAACCTGTCGCATCAGAGTCCGGTGATACCTATTCTTTTGGCGGTTCATTGAATAAAAATATAAATATTAATTTTAATCACAAGAGTTTTAAAATCACTTAGAAAGGCGTCTAATAGTAAATAAATAAATTTCGAATGATGATGTACTCTTTTTTACTTTCACTTTTACTATTAAACACTTTTATAAATAACTCACAAATCCTAGTGATTAAATACGTTATATAAAAGCAAATACCTGTAATGATAGGCCAATCCCATGGTGATGAAAATGTTCTGATTCTTGCCAATGGTCAGTCCTATTCCGTAGATCAGATTCAGGGGTCTTTCGCTGCCGGGCGTGGGATCCGCCAGTCCGCGGAGGAACTCCAGCACCCAGTAAATTAAGTGCATCAGGAGTATCAACAGCAGCCAGGGTCGGAGCCAGAATCTGTGCATCGCACCCACCAGAAAATTAATCTTATGGTTCAGTCTGAATACCCGCCTGCATTCGACATATCTGTAGATGTTGCAACCCGAAAGCGTTGTCAGCACTTGCAGCAGCTGCAGAAAGCTCGTTAGACAGGACATGGCGCAACTGACTCCCCGAAACAGCTCGAGACAGTCGGAAAACTCCGAAAATGGGAAAATGGAAGTGTGTGACGTTGACAAATGACTTCGTTCAGCTGTCCAAATGTTGATCATAAACAAAAAATACTCAATTTACCCATTACCATTAGCTGGGAATATGGGAACAGAAAGGACAAAAAGGCGAACTGAAGCTTATGGGAAAGTTGTTGGGAGAAAAAACTTAGGAAATCTATTCAAACCGTTAAAGTTTGATACAGTTACAGATTGTTTAAATAAAATCAAATTAAATACACATAATCTACAATCTATAAGAAAATAAGATAGATGGATGCTTTTGATCTAGAAAAACTGACATGAATTATATTGAATTTTAACTAAAACGGTTACGGAAACTAACTTTGGCAAGCCAATGTTTTAATACTCTTGCTGAATAGTATGAATTCCGCATATTCTTCTGCATAAAAAAAACCCGCCCCCTGGAAAAAGTTTTTATTTTTTTTTAACTTTAAGTATTTTTGTTAAGCCCAAAGTCAAATATTTTCATTTTTGACTTTGGAAGATCAAAAAAAATTCTTAAAAATAAAATAAATTAAAAAATTAAAAATCGAGTCTCCCAGAAATCAAATAATTTTTGGCGGAGATACAGTGACCGCTTTGCCACCGATATATTAGCCGATAGTATCGGCTATAAAAATTAGTCGATGTAATTTAAATGACGCTTAATAATATACAAAAGGTTTGAATTAAGTCCATCTAGCCAGTTTTCATAGAAAAAATCGAAAAGTTAGTTGATTTTTTGATGCCAATGTTAGGTCCAAAATATGAAGTAATTAAGAATCATTGAAAATATCTTCTGACACACCTTCCCAAAAAGGAATCCAAGACGCGTGTGCCATAATAATATAAGTTAATTAAAGCCAGGTAGACAACACGCCCTCAAAAAAAACAGATGTACACCGCGGCAGGGCACAAAGTTAATTACTTGATTAGCATGCGGACAGTTTGGGGATTCAGGTGTGCTGAGCGCAGCACTTAGCCGTAAATGAAACGAAAACAGTTTACATTTTTAAGTGAGCAATTCCCCAGCTAACTGGCTCTCCGTCTCCTTTGCATGCTCGCTGGGATCTGGTGGACATATTCCGGCAGACCTACCGTACACATTGATTGTGCCCAAAATCGATGTGCGGAGCATTGAGAAGCCGCGGCTAAAGGAGTTCATGTTGGAGCATATAGTGCCCGGGAAAATCTTCGACAGTTACAGCGCCGCGGCCAACGGCAATGGGAATGGCAACAGCAAGGAGGAGGAGGAGTCCTTCGGCAATGGGAACGGACACAAAATCGTTTTCCGTAAATTGGAAAAATCCCACAACAATGTTTGGCTACTCAATGGCCAGCAAATACTCCACAAGCTGCGTATCAATGAGAACCTGATGGCCATTGCAATTGATGGTTATTTGGGCGATAGGAAGTCGCCCTACTCCAAGCGCAATATCCAGGAAACGAACAAGTGAGTATAACTACCGCCACCCATTCCCACACAGTGGTCCCAAATCATGAAATAAATGTTACAGATTTTATATAAAGTTAAAGGTTATTAAAAAAAAAATTAAGAAAAACGTATAATAAATAAATATGCCATAAATGTAAACAATTTTGGATGAGGTCAAAGGTTAAAAAAAAAAATTAAAAAAAGCCAATCTTTGGATAAAAAAAAATATAACATAACAATTTTTTTTACAAATTGTAATCTTTTTTAAATGGTAAAGCCTTAAATATTTATTAAGAAAGTTCTCTAAAATTTTTTTCAAAATAGTAAAATTATGTGAATTTAATTTTTTCGTGTTCAATATTCCGATAACCACTGTAAAGGATTCCTGCCAAGTTCCTAGTCCTAGTTTGTTTGCGGTCAAAAGTGCACTCATGCGAAATTTATCAGGCGGCAAACAAAGTTTTTGCTGGTCCAACTTTTCGCACACACACTTCCAACTTTAGGGGGTTTCCTCTTCCGCAATTCTGACCAAGGCCGTCGAGCGAAACTCAATCTCAATCTGTGGACCTAGTCCCACCACATACCCCCATAATCATCCGCTGCATATTCATTTCGCACAGAAAAACAAATTAGGCGATGAGCCTTTCACTTTGGAAAAACTTTGTCGCATTATGCAGGACAAAGATGATTAAATAACTTGCGGCAATTGAAAATATTAAATTGATAAATTTATTAAATTTAAAATATAAAATGCATTTGATAATACTCTTTTTTCCTGTGCATTATACAGCCGCTACAACGACCCCCAACCGTTGGAACAGCCGAATATTACGAACGCGCATGCAAAGGTGGAGCCCGTTATCAAGGAGTCGAAGGCCAGTCCACTGATGTCCTTTTTGGCCAACATGAAGACGGGCACCAAGGTGTTCCAGCACTTCCTCTCCAAGAGCAATCTGACCCGAATTATGGACGACAATGCGTTTACGGTGCTGATTCCGTCAGACAACGCCTTCCAGCGCTGGCATCCCATCGACTGGGGATTCTACCCGTTCTCCGTGCCCGAATTCACCGAGTCGGTGCTTAGAAACCACTTCCTGCCCATGCAGCGACCCCTGCGGCTGGCCGATGTCCGGAATATGGACGAAGTGGTCGTGACCACCATAGGTGGCGAGGATGTCGTCTTCCACGGCCAACGTAAGTGGCTCTCATAAATTACATTCCCGAATTCAATTTATGACAACGGTATGTTGTGGCCCTTCCCTCGTTCGATAGCCACCCCCACGGTGAACAATGTGAGCATTATGTCCGACTACAACCTCTCCAACGGCAATCAGGTGTTCATTATCTCCGAAGTGCTCTTCGTCACTGAAGCTGTGGTCTCCAAATTGCATCAGGTAAGCTGATTATGCCTAATCCACACTGGGTCAACTTGGGATTCATGGGGAGAATATTAGAAAAATATATATATTATATTTTATTATATTTATATTGTATTCGTGAAAAAGTATGGAGCGGAGAAAGCGTTCCGACCCGAAAAAATATTCATATTCTTGATCAGGGTCATTAGCCCAGTCGATGTAACCATGTCCGTCTGTCCGACAGTCTGTCTGTCCGTATAAACGCTGAGATCTTGGAAACTATCAAAAGCTAGAAGGTTGGGACTCACCATACAGATTCAAGGGGTTCCTACGCAGCGGAAGTTTATTTCAGTCGAGCGCCACGCCCACTCTAACGCCCACAATCTCCTTAAATGACTTTATTTGTCTGTTTTGTGTATTAGAGCCCTGCATGAATGGATTCAATTAATTATTTTGAATTTCTTTCCTAAATGTGAATGAATTAATTTTAATTTTGAGTTTAATAGAATCGAATATATATACACAATGTGTATATTAAAACCAAGTGCAAACAGTCGCCATTACCTGAGTAACGGGTATCTGATAGTCGAGGTACTCGAATATGGCGGTATTTCTTGTTGTATTATAAAATTATTATAAAAACACCGTAGATGCACAAAGACAAGGAGACACCTCCACTCCTGGCCTTCCCCTGGTTTGGAGCACAGTTCCTGTCCCATTCATTTTTGGCCTTAGAGAGAGATCCGCGATTTACCCAGATTACCAGGTGAGAATTTAGTAGATTCATTGTTAAAATAAATAAAATCGTTGCCTTTCCTAAAGATATCTAAACAGTGCCGAGATTGCTCCTCACATTTCCGGAGCCAATTACACGTTCTTTGTGCCAGAGGATCGGGCCTTTGAAAAGCTAGGATTCGACAAACTATCCGATGAGGTCATGGTGAGTATTAAATATTATCACTGAAATTAAATGTATTAAAAATCATTTACGTAGGCCTCACAACGCGGCGTTAAAATGTTGCTGAACCACTTCGTTAAAGGCCGTCTGTACAACCGAGATCTGCGCGATAATGAGGTTTTTGAGACAATCGGCGGTGGCCATATAAAGATCACTCGCAATCCGGGCAGCAACTACACCAGCGTGAATAATGCCCAGATCACGGAAAGCGAGGTGTTTGTGTACAACTTGGGCACCATGTACTACCTGGACGACATCTTGTACTCGCACATGCTGCGCGACTTTGTAAGCAAGTCGACCAAGACGAGATCGAATCGGCACGGCAGCGATTCCGGCGGAGGATCACGGAGCACCTCGCGGCCAAGCGATGTGGAGATCGTGCCCAATGAGTTCGAGGGAGAGCACAATGGCGGGGACTATGCCATCCACGGGGATGACGAGGACTTCGAGGACGAGATAATCACGCCCAAGGCGCTGCCCGTTCAGATCTACGAGTTGCCCAAATAGAGAGCGGGATCTTGAAAGCTGGGTGAATGTCAGAATATATATCGCGAATGTTAATGCGAAAATATAATAGGCGGCACTTCTTTGCATTGAATTAATCACATTCCTGATTCTGTTTTTATTTTTAAAAAGTTCAATCAAATTTCTTTTACATTTAAATCTAATCTTATTTTTAATTTTTAAAAACATTCCTAACCCTTTTGTCGCTTATTTTATTTTGGCTATTAAGTACCGATGTGTATTATTTTTTTGCAATTGATCTGGGTTACAGCAAGAAGTAAAAAAGGGTGGCGAGGCGCTTGAAGCGTTTTTGTATAGTTCTGGGCTAATTTTTTAAAGCATTTCTCTAGTTTAGTTCTTAGTTATTCGTGTATATTTTAAGTTTAGCATTGAACGAGGCGGTGAAACGAAGTATACTACAAATTCAACATCAAGAGCAGCAGCAGCGACAGCAGCAAATATATAAAATCTAATCCTAAAGAACTTATCAGCGATTTAGACAAAGCTTGTAGACATAGCGAGAAATTGCAGCCAAACAAATTACTACAAATATTCAAAGAGTAACGAGTAAAGAGTAAAACATTCCCGTAATATTCGAATTAGAAGCAAAATTTCAAGAAAATATAAACATATACGTATACTATGCAAATTCAATTAGCGCTCATCAGTGTTTATGCTTTTTTGAGTCTATCCATGTGAGGGAGCATAGCGAAAACATATCGGCTAAGTCGGCGAATCGAACCTCGTGCGTTCGAAATTTATTCGAAGAAAATTCCCTGGAGGGCATTGGCAAAGGACGGGAGCGTGGCAAGATATATCTATAAATACGAGTATATTACGAACAGATATTGTATTTTTTAATTTAACGGTATTGATATATAATGTATCTGTGTATATGAACAACAAAAAAAGCAATGAGAACGAAGCATCCAATTTTATAATAGTTTGTTAAAATAAAAACAAAAATCTTCCAGAAAAACAACACAGCCCGCAGTTCGTTTATTTGAACTTTTTTTTATTATGAATTAGATAAACTCAATACACATGTAAGTATGATTATATTATGTACCGATTTTGGAGTATTGTATATGCGTTTGTATATATGCATGTAAATAATACCTGTAATTCTAATTGACTTAAACGATAAGCTTTTAATGGAGAGGTTGTACAATAGTTTGCTAAACATTATTATCGATTTAAAGCCATAACTTAAAGTACTCAAACGAAGCAAGTGACAAATGCCAATGTGTAATGGAAATTAGAGTAGGCAGTGGAAAATGAAACAAAACTATCATATCAAATGCATATTGCTTATGGTTACGGAGAGTGATATGATATGGCTCTTAGGTTTATTATAACTTCACATGACACACAAAAATTCTGGATTCAACTACAACTACAGTATGCAACATAATATTCGATCTTGAGCTTTGGTTGGTTACCTAAAGTCGCCCGTTTCTAAAGTAACATAAAACTCTACAATGTTTAAGTGTTATTCTTTTTTTTGATTGATAAAATATATTTTTAATTTGCTCGAATTTCTTTTGGTCGATTCGTTTTTGCTATTATTGTTTTGTGAGATCCAATTTTGCGGAGTAGCGTTATTATTAGAAATTCAATTAAGTCAAACTTCTCCAAGTAGAATTTTGGAGCCTCTAAAGACTAAATCCTATGAAAAATTACATGCGCATAGCAAATTTATAATTGAATACTCATGTAAAAACTAGCTTGTATACGATAAACTGGTATCACTTTTGATTCTAAAAAATATAAAACCCAGCTTACATTCCATATAAAGTCTTACAAAGTTTTAAAGAATATTTTCTAGAGAAGTTGAACTTTTTTGAAATAAAATATTTAATAAAACGCTGCTCTGCCTGAACTAATTTGATCAATGCCTAATCATTGTGCTCATTCACATCGTTGCTGTTGGTAGTGCCTGAAGGGTTGTTTTGACTGCTTGATGTCTCAGTCTCATTATCACTCAAGTTAACAGGATCTACGGTTTCTGTATCCACTTCTGGAGCAGCTATCTCAGCTACTGCTCCACCAACAGCTCCCTCGAGCTCATCGGCAGCCGTTGGCTTCGGCTTGAAGCTGTTATTATCCGCATTTAGCTTGTAGTTCTTGTAGGGATCCGGAGATCCTGGAGGCTTTGACTGCTGCGATTGTTGTTGAGCTTGGGCTGATTGGCGCTGAAGACGCCTTTGCTGATTGCTGAACGTAGGACTTTCCGATCTGGCCCTTTGTAACATGGGACGCTGCTGATGGTAGGTGGAATTCGGATCATAGTCACGTGATCTTCCAAATTCAAAACCATTTTGCCACTGTACATGTACATTCTCGTACGAAGGATCCTCGTATTGATAGTGTCCAGCCAATCTATTGGGGTCCCTTTTTTCCGCTCCGTTTCTCAGGCGACTTAAAGTGCTGTGCAATGGGCGGGCTGACGCATTAGTGTCCCTTCGTATAGTAGAAGCTGCACCGGCTGTGGCACAAGGACCTACGCAGGAACTCTGGAAACGAACCATATCCTGGGGTAGACCACTCAAACGGGGAGTACCGTACGGATTCGATATCTGAGACGCCACCGAAGCGGTGTCGCAACTGACGCAGTCACGGGAAAACATGAAATTGAAGTCGATCACCTGATGAAAAGATAAATTGTGAGAATCAAATGAAGACATTGAAATTTAATAATTGAATTGTCAGGATAGTTAGGGTAACCTACCTTGCAATCGGGTCCTTGGCCTATCCACAGCGGCAACCATTTGTTGACTAGCAACCATTGCAAACTGGACTTAGAGATGCGGTTTAATGTCCCATTTCCATTGGCATCTCCGGAAGAACTTGAACGTGCTGCCGTAGAAGTTTTCTTGGCCAAAGTTACACTTTTTCCCGATACAGTGGATGTAGTTTTGTCTAAGACTGGAGATGCTGCTGTGTAGGATCCACCCGACTCCTTAGATGCCTTGCTGGCAGTTTTCACCTTGGGGATGGCTCCCGTTGTACGATTGCTAATGCTATTCGATGAACTTGGAATATTATCCGCCGGAGAATGCTCTTCAACAGCTGTTGCTGCTCCAGCGGAAGCGGATCGCGCGGCTCGCTCCATAGAGACATTTGGCGTTAATGGGGAATTATGAGCAGCCATGGCAGCAGCTGCAGCTCCAGACGTTTTGTATATATTTGTCATACTCTGCGAGTTTTCGCCATGCAGGCAACTGAAGAAACTGGAGGCACTGTTTTTCACAGGAACCTTGACATTGGCGTACTCTACGGGGACAGGGGAGCCAGCACCTGTCATATAACCCTGACAATTGGGAACATTGCAAGTGCCGGGTCCAGCGCCGCCGGCTGCAGCTCCTCCCGATCCGTTTGCATTTAATCGAATGTGTCCGACTGTCCCGAAGTGTGAGTGCCCCAGTACGGCATAATGTCCTCCCAGATTGTAGTGATCGATATTGCCGCAGGACGAGCTTAGGTGTCTTTCAATTCTTCCGATTCCATGGCCCAAAACATCGAGACGTGTATAGAGCGGCACTCGATTGGCAGCGGATGTCCTGTAAAGCGGCTCATCCCGGATTTGCTCATAGATATTCTCGTATCGCATTGTTCCCGCTCCGGCATAAGGCAGATTGTAGCCATCTGTGGACTCCGTGTCATCGAAGCTGCGTTGACGCTGACAGTTGGAGCGACTGTTCGAATATAGTGGACTGCAGCGAATCCCGTTTCCACAGCGATTTCCTATGGGATTAAAAGAAAGAGTTTAGTGTAAGTTTAGGCAATATTTCTGATGACCGATTTTGATTAATACAAGTTAATAATAAATCGAGCTTTAACGTTGATTTAAATTTGGACCGATCAAAAACTCATAATTGATTTGAACTTCGTTTGCCAATGCTACCAAATATTTCTTTTTTGTTTGTTTTCTTGTTTGATTTTAGCTTGGGTTTCACATCATCGTAATAAATGTTAAAACTAAGTTTGCTTATAATATTCACGGGAAGCAAGGCAAACTAATACTGGCGAAGTTTTATAACTAAAACGGGTTAATTTAAATACAGCTTCGGTTAATCAATTTGATCAAATCGCCTTCTGGTCAATATTAAGTTCGATTCTCACCATTCTGCATATCTATGCGAAAGTTACGTCTGTATCCGAGGCCAGATCTCACGGCTCTCGGAACATCATAAGCGGCGGAACTACTGGACCCAAGGATTCCTCCCGCGGCAGATCGATCATATAAGTCATTTCTATAGTTATTCATGGGCAGTATGCGTTGAGGTTGTTGCTGTTGTGGCTGTGCTTGCTGTTGTTGTTGTGGTTGTAGTGGCACTGGAGCTGTTGGTGGTTGCGGATTGTTGTTGGAACTGGCTTCAGTTGGTGCTAGTGGTTGTTGCTGCTGAATTTCCTCGGCATTTGCAGGGGCATTGGCATTAGCATTGGCGACGGCTGCAACTTGATTGCTGTTGCTACCGCTGTTGTTGTTGTTGTTGTTGCTGGGCTGGCCAATGGGCGCATAGATGTTTTCGTAGTGTGGATGATTTGGCTGGGGAGCTTGAGCAGGCGCAGCTGGAACTGCTACCGCTGCAGCCCCTCCAACTGGTGCAATATTTCCATAGATGGCACCACCAATGGCGCCCTCCATTGTGCCCTCCGCCTGGCTATTCTCATCATCCAGCAGTGCGATGGCCAGCGAAGCAGCTTGGCTAAACGGCGACAAGAGGGCAAATTAAGAATCGTTTTGGCAACTATATTTTCAATTTACTTACCGAGCCAATGCACCCTGCTCTTCCATTCACATGGGCTTATCGATCATACACACGCCCGCATAACTGCGTCCAATGGTCATCAATGCAGGCAATATCCTCCAGCTGTCCGAGTCTGGGCAGTAGACCTCCACGGAAGCGAGGTTCGACGTGCCATCATCTCCTCCGACCACATACAGCAGGCCGTCGTGAGCCACCACTCCGGCATTTCGGCGACAGTAGGACATTTCAGCCACCGTACGCCAAGAGTTCGTTTCACAATCGTAGGCTTCCACGGATCTTCTGACCATGGGACCATCGTGTCCACCCACGGCATACAAGATATTGTTCAGCACTCCCACACCGGCGCCACTCCTTCGCGAGTTCATCTCCGACACAGCTACCCAGGTGTCCGTATCCGGATTGTATCGCTCCACGGAGGACAAGCACTGACGGGTGAAGCCATCGTAGCCGCCAACGGCATAAAGAAGTCCATGTACCACACCAACGCCCACAGAACTGCGACGCGTTGACATGGAGGCTATAAACCGCCAGATGTCAGTCTTGGGATCGTACATCTCGGCACTCGACAGACCCGTTGTGCCATCAAATCCACCCACTGCAAAAATGCACCCATTTAGGACAGCTACTCCTAGGGTAGATCGCCTGGCCTCCATATTGCTACAGTTGGCCCACTGATCTGTGGCAGGATCATAGACATCGACGGTACGCACGCGCAGGGAACCATTGAATCCACCGACGGCATACACCTTATCACCCAGGACACTTAAGCCGGAGCGGCATCTTCGGTTGGGCATTTCGGCAGCCTGGTACCACTTTTCCTCCCGCAGATCATACCACTCCACGGAGCGTATTGCCTTTGGTGCTTGTCCGCCAATAACGAGTAGAATCTTGGGCATTCCCACGGGCTTCCTGGGCACCGTCCTAGCGGACTTGGTCTCAGTGGGCAGCAGATGGTAGGTCAAGGCCTCAATAATGAGATTCTTGCATACAATATTTCCCTCGAGGAGGAGCTCCTTGTCCACGCGCTGTGTGATGTACTCCTTGGACAGGAACGGGAGGCGCACATGCTCCATCAGCACCGAGGTGAACTGCTCTCGCATCGGGACATCGTAGCGCAGCCAAGCGATCACGCACTCGTAGACGCGCTCCTCATTTGGAACCGAAATCCGGTCGTTGCCTATCAGGCTGATGACCTGCTCGTGCGAGAGGTTCAGAAACTCATCGAACTGGATCACCTCGCTGGAAATAAACCAAATTCAAGCAGTCAGTACTGGGGCACAAGTAACGAGCGGAGTGCAGTAAGCCGAAATTCAATTAATCGCCAGCAAACCGGTTCAATGTTTTTAATTGTACATTTGCTTTCGATTTTTGAGTCTCTTTATAGTTACATTAATTTATATATATCTTAATTGCATTAAAAGATACTGCTTGTATTGGTTATAGATGTAATCCAAAAAAATTAACAATAATTTAAAAAAATTGACCAAGGTTTAATCTAAACTATTTTTTAACTAATTTTCTGCAAAGTTCTTTTCTGTTAATTCAATTTTACAGCTTATATAAATTATAATAAAGCTTCTTTAAAATAATATTCAAAACGTGATCTTATAACAGACTGAAAACTGCGTCAAAAAAAAGTGTGCGTGTAGACACCAATACGTGATTGTCTTATAAATAACTATTTGGTAGTATTTTTTAGCGACGTTAATTTCAAACATTTAAATTTAATATGTGCAAAGAATATTTGTGGTGTGATAATATTAAATAATGCATTCATTGTTTAATAATATAAGTAAAATAATTATTGTCTAAGTAAAATGCTCTTGAACCTAATAGTATATTAATACCCTCGTAGTCTGTAGGGATTCTATCAAGTAATATTTAAATTAGGTAACTGATCATTAAATGATTAACTTTAATTAATACGATTTTGTAGTTTTTATATTGTGCTGATTACTAGTTAGCTAGACGAAAATTCGCAATCGCTATAAATGCAAGTCAAATTAAAAATAAATTAATAATAACGTATATAGAAGGCTTTAGAATGCATTGCTAATAAATACACTCTCAAATATAGAACTTATTAAATTTGATTTACCAACAGATATATGTACTTGAAAAGTACACATATTCCTATCTGTTAACACGCCAATCAAAACAGATTTATTTTTTCTGCCCATATTGCGTCATCGTAATCTCGTGCCACTTACTTAAAATGCTGCTCGATGTAGGTTTCTGCGTAATTGAGAAGCTCGACGCAGGCATGAAGATCGGCGAACTCCCGGATGCCCAGGCAATTACTCGCATCCAACTGGGTTTGCAGGAAGTCGCAGCAGGCATCTCGCACATCCGTTAGCTGCAGCAGATTGGCGGCCGTTAGGAGGACCTGTACATTATCCTCGTTTACCTCCACGGTGGCAGTGTAAACGTAATCGATGAGCAACTCCAAGGCCCTGGCATCGACGCTTTGGAGGGTGATCCTCGCCTGGCGCGACTCCTCGAAGCTGTTGAACATCGCGTAAAAGTACGGACTGCAGGAGGCCAACACCATGCGGTGTGCGTGGATCTCCACATCGTCGGCCACTAGTATCACATCACAGAGCTGTTTTTGTCTGAAAAATAAAACGGGATAAATTAGTTTCCAAGTGGTTATGTGCATAATGTTTTTAAAAAGTTATTTACAAACAAAACAAAATTCTGTAATGGGCCGTTTTGATTGCCAAATAAACAATTTAAAAGTGTGCCGAATATCTTCAAGGCTGTAGATGTTTGAAAATTTATGTGTTTGGATTTGTAGGCAAAATATTCTTCTCAGAACCTATAAATAGACGGCTTATGGATCCCTAGTTCGTTGTTTAAATACAATCGCAACAATGAATATTCATCCAGTTTACAACGCATGGCTTACGTTTTCGATTACACCACATTCACTTTTGACGCCAATTCCGATTGGGTTGAAGAAACTTGTTTGGTGTAAGCTGCCAATAAAGTTTCCACGCCGCCAGTACTTTTCCAGATACCCAAAAGCAGAGACGCGGAAGCGGAATCGAAATAAGATTCGAAACCGAAATATTTTGGCCCCACCAAGTTCAAGGTCGTGGCCCAATGCGAAAACCGAAGGCGTATGAAACTCATCATAATAAAAACTAGACAATAATTAATGCGAATGGCCCCACGACAAAAGCGTCGGCAAATATAGTGTGCAAACACAAATATTAGCAACGGACAGATAAACAAAGCGAACTGCGCAAATATGTGAGTGACGATCGTCCGACATTTTCAGCGATTATATTTTCGCATCTTGGCCCAAATCAGAAAAGTCGAGCCGCAGACGGTCCACCTGTCCCCGTCCAATATAGGGATTTAATTATGCCTCCTTTGTTTGGGAACAAAGGAAGCTGGTTTAAATATAGAAAGAATTCTGTTTCAGTAAAGTTGGAAGGTATAGTTTGAGGTAGGTCAAAAGATAAATGCGTTTTAGACAAGGAAAAATTATTGACGGACCAAAATAAAATGTTTTTCTATTCCTAGCAAAAAGAAAATTTATTTTTAAATAAATTTTTTAAGTGTATATCTTAAACCAGTTATCGGCCTGATTTAAACCATGGCTTTATATTTTTTGGCTATTTAAAAAGAATAGTCATCAAGTTATGAAAACCTACGCTGACAATGTCAATAAATACATATAAGCAGAATATACAGGTTCTTTGACACTGTAGCCGAGTCTTGCATTTGACAGATTTGGTCAAGTGAAATTATTCGAAATAATTTGGATTGTAAAGAACGCACAGTCAGTAGTACAGCCAACAATCCTTTAATTTCTTAAGAACTACATGCTCAGTTACCTGAAATGCACTCTTTATATGAAACTATTATATGAAACCTGGTCTAATCAGCAACCAGAACAGATGGCTCAAATGTTCTCGCGTTAAGGCAGGGAGTGAGTTTCCCCCCTCACATTTTATAGGATCTAATAAACCTGACACATGTAGTTAGAAAGTCGTAGGATCGAATTGAAGTAGATCCTACGACACGATCTCGAGTTATCCTTACTTTCTCATCTCGTTCATGGCGTCGAAGGATCGCGCCGTGTGCTGATCGTTGCTGTACTGGCCCACTGTGCCGCGCTCCTTGCCATTCGGCCGTTGGACATGCTTCTGCGAGCTCTCGTCCAGGGAATTCTGGCTGGCGTATCGCAGGAGACAGCTGCCCCGTTCCAGTCCGCTTCCTTCGGCGGCGGGATTCTGATGTTGCTGCTGTTGTTGTTGCTGCTGCAGCAGCCTTTGTCGCTGTTGCATTGCTGCCACGCCCACCGCGGCGCCTAGTCCGGGCGGTGGCGCCACAAACTCCGCCCCCGCTCCCCCATCATTCTGTGGTTGCTGTGCGTTCTGCCCCTGTTGTTGTTGCTGCTGCTGCTGGTTGTTGTTGTTGCCATTGCTTAGGTTGCTCATAATACCGATCGTGTATTTGGTTAGCAGCGCACTCAGAGCTATCATCCGAAAACGGATCGGAAACGGAAATCGGATCGGAAATCGGAGGTGCTTCGCCCAGTCGGAAAAAAACAAACCGAGGTGGTGAAAAATTGTACACTTTTTGGACGCGACCAGAGCAGTGTGACCAGTCGACGGCTGGCCGCAAATTGCCACCGACTGAAATACCAAATATTGATTTGGTATATACCGAAACTGTCAAACCTAGAATGGGGAATTATTTGGAAATTTGTTTAATTTGAATTTTTGCGTTTTATTTTAAATCGAACCAGAAGATTGAGACATAATTGGATACTTTTATAAATTTATAAATTTATTTGTCCTCAAAATAAAATAGTTTTACATTCAGGGTATTCCCCAATCTTTTAACCTGCTGAATTCTTTAAAATTCAACACAACGAGGGGATTCCCTAAACTGTTGAATTGCTGAATTGTTGAAAATTCAACATGAAATTTCAGCAGGTCGTTCGACCCTAAATTTTAGGTGTTGCTTAGTGTTATTATTAAGTCAATCGGACAACAATTTAAGAAGTTAGTCTAAAATTAGTATTATTAAAATTTTCCAAACAAACAAATCATTTTTGATTTTGAACGGTTATAAAAAATTTCTAAGGCTAAAAAGTTTAAAAAAACTTCCCAGGGGCGGATTTTTTGCCATTCTTAGACGAAATGTAATAGCAGAATGGAAATCCATGCCCGTCTGTTTCAATACCGGTTGCGAGCTCAGTTTAAAAGGTAGCGATCTGAATCTTTTACAGTCGTCCTAAAACATGTGTACGCAGATCAAGTTTGAATAGCTCCCCGATCGAACGTCTATATCCTATAGCTCCCATAAGAACAATAGGGTGATAAATTAAAAAAAAAAATTTTTTTCATTTATAAAATATTTTGTTGTTTATTAATTCATGTTGCTATTCTGGTCGACCTCGTTGTTTATATAAAATCAGACCGAATGAATACTTTCAAAAATGCTTGAAAATATATATAGGTTCACAATGCTTGCGTAGTGGAGTCTCTTAAAATGGCGATTCAAAGAAAATAAGATAAAAAAGGTGGAGTGGAAGGTAAAAAAATGTAGACGACTGTCACTTATGTTATGTCTTACGTTTTTCCTAAAAATGTTGTAGCCAAAAAACACTACAAAAAAAAGTCAAAAAATGTGTTAGGGGAGAAGTTCTGTCCCAACTCACAGACCTCTCCCCTATATGTACTTTATAGGGTCAGAATCGCCTCTTTTACTCGTCGCAATTTTCTGACTGAGATTAAGATACCCTGTGCAACGGTATAAAACTGATTTTTGGGAGAAACCTTTTTTGGCGTAATCGCCCGATTCCACACACTTTCTTCAAAACGCAGAAACTCTTGCTAATATCTTGATCAACTTTATTTGTTTGGCTTTCTTTTTTAGTTTTTTGTTTTTGAATATTGATACTCATGCTTATCAACATTTTGGATATGTAAAATACATTAAATAGGTCTTGGAAACAACTGCTTATTGAATGTTTACGAATAACAGCAACCACCTAGGTAGGAATACATGATTTATATATTTAATATAGCTATAGCTTATGCGAAAATCAGTAATATTTACAAATGTTCTACACGTGTAAAACTGATGGTTTTTGTAAAAACAAAGCACTCGCTTGGAAACGAAATCACTTCGAATAAATAAGTAAAGTATATTTATAAATAGGTGAAAATTACATTTGGAAATTTGGCTAATGAGAGTTTTACACTAACTAGGCTGTATTTTGTAGATCATATTTACACATAATTTAGATTCCATACTTTAAAATAAATACAACGAAATATTACAAGAATACTTGCGAAAACCAAAAGCTCGGTTGGCTTTCCCTTTTGCAATGCTTATGGTTGTAGGAGAGGGTTTTTGTTAATAATACTTATTTTATAGTATAATTAGCTAGATGCGGTTTTGATTCTACCTTTCGCTGACTTACTAACAAGAAGGTCACAATTCAAAAGATCAATACAATTTACTTTCCTATATATGAGATACAATGGTTAAATTCTATTCTCAGATTGAGATGGTAAAAGTTTCAGTGTTTCGATCCATGACAGTCTTGTAGCAAGTGAGCGATTTTTGTTTTGGGGCTTTTTTAGCTTATATTTTCCGTTTGATCTTTAACTTTATGGTGGCGGCACACGCTGCACTGGGATTGTCTCAGGTTGAGTTTTGGTTTTGGGTTTGTTCCTCCTCCGGCTGCTTCTTGTCCATCAGGAGGAGCGGCGCTCCGGAGTGGATACAGTCTTCTGGTAGCAATTCAAATTGGCCGACATCCGGCCGAAGGCGGCGACCATGCGATTGGGCAGCCGGCTGAGTTGCTCCTGAATATTGGAGGATCTGCTCGAGGGTCCTGGTCCTGATCCTGGTCCTGGCGCTGTGGTGGCCTGCTGTAGCTGAGCCACCACCTCGGCGTGCTGCACATAGGAGACCCGTATGTTGACACCCTCGTCGTCGTCCTCGTCCTCCTCGCTGCCGCTCTCCACATCTTCGTAGTAGGTGAAGCCCACCTGCTGCTCCTCCCGCTATACATCGCCGTAGTACGGCACCGGTGTGTTCTGATCGATGGGCTTGACGCGCAGCTTCTGCTTGTAATGGTACTCCTTGAGGTAGCTCTTCAGCCGGCCAGGCAGCTCCAGCTGGTTGATCCCGTCGTAGCTGGTATTGGAGACAATGGTGGCCCGGGCCAACTGCTGCAGGGAGAAGGTCTGCCTTCGGTGGAGGGGCATCGTCAGGCAGGGCTCGAAGAACATTACGCAGGCGGGGTCCTTGTAGTGCTCCAGAAGTCCCGTCACCGTGGGCGCCGTAAACACACACGGATCATGGCAGTCGAAGCTGTAAAAAGAAATATATGTCGTTAGTTTGTGGTTTATGGTAGCTATAAGATTATATTCACAAAACGTGTCTTCACATTATATTTCTAATCTGTTTTAGTAACCAACCAAGTTTCTAATCAATGAAAAAATAAAACTATTGATTATATATTGTATTTACTCAGCAAATCGAACTAAAATATGGGAATTTCTTAAGTGCGATTTATTTAGTAACCAACCAAGTTTCTAATCAATGAAAAAATAAAACTATTGATTATATATTGTATTTACTCAGCAAATCGAACTAAAATATGGGAATTTCTTAAGTGCGATTTATTTCTTTCAAACAGAAAATGAAAAATTTTAATAACCTTATTTATTATAAGCATTTTAATGATGACATCAAAATCGTTTAATCTAAATTCCGGAGAATTTTCTGTTTCATTGACCTGCACATGACTGGATTAATCTATTAATGAACGACACCATATTCTAATCAATGGAAATGCAATCGAGGGAATTTCTAGAAAGTGGACCCCAGATAGGGACGGCTGCTCACCTGAACTTGTGACCGCTCTGCTCGATGCGGGCGTGCAGTGACCTGCCGTATTTGCGGAATGTGACCGAGAAGAGGAACTCCTCCTGGGCGGAGTCGCGCAGCAGGAAAGTGCCCTCGGGCTTGCCCTCGAGCAGGTGCTCCGCCTCGTAGCGATCCATCTTGCCCCAGTAGAAGCTGCTATTCGTGATCTTCTCCAGATCGGGAACCAGGCAGTGCATGAAATCGATTTGCGAGTGCACCGTCATGTTGTTGCGGGCTCCGATTCCAGGGTTGCCCATTACTCCTGGTATTCCGGGGGCGGGGGCTGACGACATCAGGGGGCGTGGCTGGGGCGGAGTCTGAGGCGGTTGGGCGGCGGCGGATTCGGTGACCACAGTGACCCGACCGCCATTGGGCGACTCGACCACAAAGCGTGGCGAAGTGATGCGGATTATCACCTGGTGATGGTGATGACTCGCATCCGGAACGGCCACGGAGTTCCGCTTCCTTTGGCTCTGCATCCGATGCTGGGCACTGCCACTCGATGCGCCCAAAGTGGGCGGCGTGGAGCGGCGATCCGCCGTCCGGGACTTCCTCGGAACCGTTGCCACCGCTCCGGAGTCCTTCTTATTGCTCACTGAGTTGCCGCTCGGCAGCATGTCCCTCAGACCCCGGAAGGCATCGCGGCACTTGCACTTGCAGCATCTCCGCTTCGAGGACGCGGATGTGGATCCGGCGGAGGATGTGGATGTTGCTGCGCCCATGGACAATGTCTTACTGCTGCGACTCCGGCAGCAACTGTTGCTATTATTGCTTCTGGAAACTGATTTTGGGAATAACAATTTATGAGTAATTTGGTTCACTTTAAATTTGTTGAGACTAATTTTGATTCTCTTTAAATCTGTCTGTCGTGCACAGTGGAAAAAATGTATTAAAAATTACAAATATTAAGTTTTTTAATAATTTCAAATTATTCACTAATCAATGACTAAAAAATAGAGGTTTTTTGTTATTTTAATAAGAATTTTTGATTCAAAGGATTTTTTTGTTTCCTAAGCACTAAACATTTATTAAACTGACAAGATTCAGATTTTAATTTTCTTTTTTAATACACTGAAACTTTAGAAAATATCCAACACTCGATTTTAGTTGTAGGTTATCCACTGGAAAATATATTTTAAAATTCGCAAGTCATGAAATTCGTATTATTTTCTTTAAAAACCGAATAAACCGACTTTCTAGGGCGACACCAATAATTCCGATAAATGGTTTAAGTAATAAATTATAATTAATATTTATTTTTTATTTTTCACTGTGCACTTTTCAATTTAAAAAGAAACTCTCTCTTGTATATATTTGATTTTTTTGCCCACCTTGCTTGCTAGTGTGTTGCGTTCCCGCCGACAACATATTGCTGACTGGCAGCGACTCGAGCACTTCGCAATACTCGACGACTTCGGCCTCGTGGCTTTCGTGGATGTTGCTATGGCTCCGACGCCGACGCAGCAGCGACTCATCCAAGTCGTCATCGTCGTCGTCGTCTTCCACGGGGTAGTTGGTGTTGCTGCTGGGCCTGATGTTGCTGCTGGGACTGATGTTGCTGTTGCCGTCGTGCAATTGTAACGTACTTATCGCAGCGCCGACGCTTCCCGCTAAATTGTTATTATTCACGGGCTGTCTTTCGGTTTTTGGCGCTTCCGTTGAACTGCCAGCAGTTCGATTTGTCACCACGCCCACTTCCCCACTGCCGCCCTCCAGCGTCACATTCACAATTTGTGAATGCCCATGCCCATTTGCATTTAGCGTGTCCGCAGACAGCGAGGCGGCGTCGGTGGTGGCACCTTCCAGCCGCTCCTCCTCCTCCTCCTCCTCCAGATGGTTTTCCACCTGACCCACGACCGCCGCGTTGCCGTTCTCCATTTTGGCCAGCTGAATTTTAATTATGATCTGACGCACTTCCGCCGACGACGATGTGGCGGACGTGGTCTCTGTGAGGATCTCTTCCACCTGCAGTTCCTCCTCGTCCAGACCGATGGTCTCTACTAGTGCTACGGATTCCCTGGGGCTCGAACTTGCGGGCAGATCGTTCTTATCCTGGCTATTGGCGCGTACAGTGGGCTTGCTGAGGTGATGACCCATTGGAAGGTCTATGTGAAACAGAGTCTTTTTTGGGGTGGGTTTTCTGGTTGCTTTCTGGAAAGATAAAATGAAACGGAATTGGGAATTAATATTATATTATCAACTTAATAGAATTACTGGATAAAGCTCTTCAAGCTCAGTTTACTTGCGGTAATTATTACATTGGTTACGAGAAGAGGCCCCTGTTAATTTCCAGTTAATTATTGACTAGCTTAGTTAGCATCTTTCATTTTCGATATTTGCTCCCCGAACATTTCGCAACATCCAGAAATAGCCGAGTGGAACGAGTTTTGCCCAGTTTCTCCGGTGGCGTGTGAAATGTCTTGACCTACAGCAAAGAGCCAGAACCACTTGGTGGGGGCTTCACCAGTGCATTAATTACCCACTTAGACGGACGGAGAAGTTCTCCAGTGGCAAAAGGGACTCACTCGGTCGCCGGTCAAATGGGCAATTAAATGCTATTGTCTAACTACTGATTAATGGTGCTCCCCCCAGCTGATCTTCTGGTACATATATCCCCCACAAATTGACTCACCCGCTAAGGGATCTCGGGATCTCGCGATCTCGTCATGCAGATGAGGACGATACACAATGGCATTCCAATCCCACGCATCAATTCCCCCCAGAAGAGCAAGTACATACATACGAACAAATACACAGCCAATTGTAATGGGCTCATCCTATTTTTAGACACTCGCCCATGGAGAGCTGATGAAATCAATGTGGAAAGCAAGTACACACCACGCCATGCACGTAGTACCCCCGCCTTCAAAGACCCCACATATCACATGTGACTGACTTCTGGGTCAAGTTGGCTTATCTCTAATACTGGGAACACCGAAGCAGGCGCCAACAGTAAACCCTCAATTCATGGAAAATCTACTGATAAATTCGATTTAATTCGTGGGCACGTCATCTTGTCTACCGGGGAAGTGGGTTTCCGCTGAGTAATTGAATTCGCACTGACAAATCCTTATCACACCCACATCACCAAGGTGCGTCATCTAGTTCCGAAGTTGGCCCATATAAGAAGGAGCTTGGGTACGGGTAAAAAGCACAGGTTATACCACACATATACTGACTCATCTTTCAGTGGTAGGAATTCTTGGTAGTTACGCGAAATCGTGTTGGACTGACTATGAGCAATATCACTGCGGTTTCCTAATCGAATTCTGCAGGTGGTTGTTTCCGTCAATGGCGAAATAATTAGATCACCCAATGGCTAATAAAACCTCTGATTGATCGATAGTGATCAGTCATGGTGGTGAGGAAACAATAATTCCAGTATTAAACTCAAACCCTGTTGCTTAGTGATTTTCTGGGATTTTCGTAATCGTAACTTCGTGGTTTATTTTTAATAAGTACATTCTTTAGAAGAAATCCTTGACATGGGTTCCGAAAAAATGCGCAAACATTTTCCACATTTACTCTGAATTCTCGGTATTCATAAGAATTATTAAATAAACAAAACGACTGTTTTGATTTATATTGAATCATGACATTTTGACCGTTGAAATCATATTCAGTATTTATGTATTACGTTAAACCTAAGCTCAGTCAATTCTAAGAATTTGAATTTGGGGGAAAACCAAAACCATTCGGTTTAAATCTGAAAAATTGTAAATTTTTTTTTGAAAATGTGAAACATTTCCTCTTAAAGAATGTGAAACAATCCTAACAAAAATGGGAAATTTCATGTTTCTGAATCACCTTGAAAACTTTTGATAGTAGACTAAAAACAAGAGAGAACGCTATAATCGGGTGACCCGACTACCCGTCACATAGCTACCAGTGTGAGGGAGATGGATATATTAAACTTTGATTGCGCATAACTTTTTAATGAATGATCCGATTTAAAAAATTTCTTCTACATTTCGATAGGTATAATAATAAACACTTTGAAATTGCGTTTATACATTTTTAAAATCTTAAAAGATGTGGCCCCCAGACACATGTTAAAATCGTATAAGCCGATTGTGGGCGTTAGGGGGGGGCGTCGCTGAAACAAACCTGCGCTGCGTAGAAAGTCCAAGAATCTACAATATTAATACCAGCATTCTAGCTTTTGTAGTTTCCGAGATCTCAGCGTTCATACAGACGGACAGACGGGGTCGGAAACTCTTCCTTCTACCTGTTACATACTTTTGCACGAATATAATATATTTTCATTTTATTGGAATCACTTTAAATACTTTTGATAATCAGTTTAAGAAAAATAATTTAAACCTGTTTTACCAGGAATTCAAAATGAAATTTGTTTACATTTGTACACATTATCAGTTTAGGGATTCTTGGAGCTGAACTTTGAGTACAACCTTTTAGAAATTGAAATGCGACACTGACTCTGAAAAATAAATTCAAGGAAATGTTGTTTTCTATTTCTCACAATCTATACCGATGTTTTTAACTACATAAGGTAGGCAAAATTACCCGCTTTAAATAATCAAGAACTTTCCATTAAAACACACCTTGTTTTGACCATAAATTCAGTCTTCGCACTAACGATCAAGACCGCGCTGTTTATGTGAACTTAATCAAGATTGTTTATCGCCGCGATTAATTAAATATTACCAAGAACAAGGCCGCGATATGTAATCATAGAAGAACATCGGGCCAGGACTTAAACGGAAATAATGTTTATCAATTCCGCGAATCATGCGGCAATTGCAATAGGGAATTTTTCAGAATTCCCTAGCCAGTAGTGTATATAGTTCGAATTGATTTGGGGTGGGCCATATGGGGAATTCGCTGGAACAATGATTGCAGACGGACGTTTATCACTTCAAAGTTATCGACTGTTGTTCGACCTCAGCTGCTATCAACCCTGAACGATTTCCATGGAACTCCCTTGTGTTAATCACCTAACGAGTCGCATATGGGCATGTATGTATGTTTGGGCCTAATCAAACAGTACAGAAAACCTTGTCGAACAATCCAAGCAATTAACAGTGCATATATTTTCACAACTTTTCCCAAACATGGAGGGAAAAATATTAAAGTTATTTCCCGGAAATGCGACCCACAAACGGTAAACAGTCAAAAATTGCAGCTTTTTAACGAGAATCGAAAAATTATAAATTAAGTGTTTTAGCTGGAAAACGAAATGTGTGGGGGCTGGGGCACTGTTGTTCAAATTATACAGTGTCCGATGGAAACTAAGGCCCCAGCCATTCAATTTGTATTCACCGTTGCTTTGAGTGCCGGCGGTCTAACGGTAATTTGCACACTTTTATAAGTAGATTGTAGATACTTTTTATTCACGATTCCATGCCGCACGTGCTACAGGCAATTTATCGCATTCAAATCATACGATTTAATCGAGTGAGTAATCAATACATTCTGGCTAACGTATGACACGATCGTTCGCATTTAACCGCAGATAATTATTATTTTCCCCCCTAACCGAGAGACTCGGAGACTCCGGCAACCTTTGCTGTATATTTACGACTATGATGAAATACAAAAAGAGTGACTTGAACTCAAGATTCAACTTCAGATTCCAAGAGACCCGCATGAGACAGCGGCAGCCCGTAACAAAATTTTTCAATGGAAATACAAAACTGAAACGGCAGATAAACCACCGAACTCGGGACTAACAAGAGGGACTGGATACGCTTGGACAGGTACACTGAGAAAATAGGATAACTTAAGAGAATACGATATTAAATTTTGTTCGAAATCACAGGGAATATCTTATTAATTGAAATAATACAGAACATAAAAATAAATAATAAATTTTTTTTAAACTAGAAAAATTAAATGAAATGCAAGATACTAAAATATATGACTCTAAAAATGTTTAACAACCAACTAATATAATAATACGATACCTAATACTAAGGGACTAGTTCTTGTAATCTTTTATTAACTGTCAAACTTTTTTTTTATGTCGTTCTTTTATTCGCTCAGTGCACCTGGAGGGTATCCGTAGGTAGGACAAGGCGTTACATGAGTCACTCAGACAATGAGTAGCAGCAGGCTGTCTGAGGGACCGAAACTCCGGGTAAACCACACAAACTACATACAACCTCGTGCATTTTTATCGGCCGAGTATTTCGAGGGCTCGTCGAGCTGAACTTTTTCTTGGCTCTCCGCTCTTTACTTTTATTTTTATTTCACTCTTTTCAGTTGCCACGCGGAGCCAACGAGCAGCTGAAGTTTTTCTGCGCCGTTGCAGACAATGCGAAATTTCGTCAGAAATCCAAATGCGGATAATGATCTAATACATAACTTGTTCGGGGTAAAAATGTTGATAAATGTTGCCGACCAGAGACGGATGGGAATGGGAATGGGCGAAAGAAAGCCAACAACACGAAGTGGTTTGAATGGCTAATAAGGGACTCCGACTACCTAATGAACGGGGGATTCACCCCCTCGAAACAAATTCAGTGAAAAATATGCCGAATTTATTAACAAATTCACTGAAAGAAGATATACAAATGTGGAGCAGGAAAAGTGAATTTTATTTGCATTTATTACAAATTAGTATGCAAACTGTTTATCTAAAAATAGGCAACTTGTTTTGTATTTAAATTTAAGTTTAAAGTATAATAGGTTTCGTTAAACCTTGAATTAATATTTCATTTTGTAGAGATATAAGCACGATTATCTAGATAGTTTGAAACAAAAAGGGGGAGTCCCAAAAGGTTGACAACTTTAAAAAAGGCTATTTAAATCAATACTGATAAAGGGTTGGGCTACAATAATGAGCTCTTGCAAGAGTTGCCAATTTGAAGCTCGTAGCTGGGTGTTCTTTTCTCTAAGCCCAAACAATCCAAATCCAATCTTATTAACTGTAAGTGAATAATTTTTGTACCGCGCCCCATCGTCAAGGCCCGTTATTAAAAAACCATTTGGAGACCGGGCACTCGAAATGAGTTTTTGTAACCTTCCCAGCAACTTGGCCAACAACAACTTAGTCATGGCTTAGCTGGCTGTCCCACTGTATGTATTATGCTTTACGCAGAAATTGTCACAACAAAGCGGCAAAAAGCAGCATGAATTGCGGTCAACGGGGCGAATGGGGGACGGAATGTGGGCTAGTGCAAAAAAAAAGTGAAACACACAAAGGAGAACAAGTCAAAAGTCGAAAAAACATTTCGATACTCTGTAAATAATAAATAACACTGCTCTATTAATCTTAATTATTTTATGTATACATTACATATGTACTTTTCAGCCAACGAAAAAAAATTTGATTCTTTTTTTATCCAAGTTTTTATATGAATTTTTCTTTTAATTTATTTTATATTTTTAGATTACGAATTTCTAAATTCCAAAGTCAAACAAACTATTTTTTAAGCTATACATACACACAAAAAAAGCATGTTCCCGTAAAATCGATATGGCCATGTAAATTTCAGGTCATGCAAAACCCATATCGTTTTTACGTGAAATTCTCTTTTCGAGCAGATCAAATTTACCTGGCCGCATATAAAATTAAAATTGATCTTAAATAATGTAAAATCGATCTACGTTTCATATCGATTTATTTTGGGTGTACATATGTACATATGAATTTAACGACGACTGTTTATTTTTAATAAGTTCAACCATGCTAACCATATAGTCACGAAGCTGTCATAAACCTCCGAAAAAACATATTTTATTATATTGCAAAATTAGTGAAAAATTCGATAAACTCTGTTGCCAAGTCAAGGAAACTCCCGATGAGAAGAAACCTCAACAACAATGAAAAAGCCAGCGACTCAGAAGCAAAAAATCTGCGGGGCAGAGGCGTAGGATTTTAAAGCGAATTCAATTACTTTTTGTTGCTGCCGACGTCGCTTTTTTTATTTTTTGTTTCCATTTTGTTTTGCATTTACTGGGAATTCGCAAATGAAGTTCGCTTGAAAATAAAATCACATGCAAAGCGGAGCAGTAAAGTGCCAAAGAAACTGGAGGGGGGGGTTTGGGTTTGGGTCTGGGGATCCTGAGAAAGTGTATTCATTTTGATATATTTTTTCGCAGGAAAATTGAAATGAGATTTATTACGCTTCGGGCACTCGGATTCGTAATTTGCCCATTCATTGCGCTACGGGTGGAAAAGTGATAAATAAACAAACGCTTCTCATCAGGGCGATTCGGAATTTGGGATTCAAACTTATATGGAACTTTAATTAGCGTTTCCAGTAAAATCGGATGGGGCACGAGCTAAACAAAGTTCGTGACTGATTATGTTCGACGGGGTCTTAAGAAGCCTTAGGCGTACAATATCTCCATTGACGTAGGAATCATTTTGTTTATATTCCGTTTTACGCTCGAACTTGTTATCTCGCTTCTCGTTTTGTTATCACGGGAAGGTGGAAAAGAGAAGGAGAGGTGTTGATTATCTAGGCCCGAAAACGATAATAACGAAAATAATAATATTAACATTTAATGTGAAAAGAGGCGATTTCTTGGAAATTCGCACACAGCGAACAGGCTTCTCCATGATAAATCCATCGGACATACATACACATACGGGTGGAAAAATTCCTGGAAAATATGCACACCGTACTCGCATGATGGTGAAGTCATGGAGTTCTTGTGTCTGTGTGCGGTTTTCTGATTAAACGAAAGCACTAACAAAAATTCAACTTAATTCGCTCCAGGTCCGGGTTAGGCCCAAATGATTTTTTGTTCTTCTTTTTTGTTCTGACCAAAATAAAAAGATGGTTTCCCTAGATACTTTTGTGCCGTCGGGATTCTTTAGTCTGGGTTGAGCTGAAATTATGACCATGAGCTCACAGAACTTTTGTTACGGAACAGTAACGGAACACGAACTATATGTATACATATAAATCTAAGGTGTTTCCGAGATTTGTTTTGGTAGCTTTGTGATATCATAAGCGTATTATCTTGAATGATGGCTCACAGATACGCTGAAGTCATGAATAACTTAGATAAAGGTTTTTGAACCTATCATAAAGTTTTTTGTCCCGGAAAGATTGTTATACGAATAGGATAAAGTGATGAAGTTGTAGATTTAAAATAGTTCTGATTAAAACCCGGTTTTCAAGATGAATAAGTTGTTAATAGGTACATTTTAGGGAATTTTAGATAATATTTATCACTGTTTAGTATTTGATTTTGAGCCACGCACACTTTTTCACTTTATCTTCACCACTAAAAATCATTATTGAGGTAGGTTTATCGCAAAAAACGTGACTGCACTTCTTTTACTATTTCCAAACAATCAATTTGTATTAAAGTATTCAATGTTTTACCTGCTTTTAGCTTCGAGCTGAATTCTTAACTGAACGGCAATGGGCAAGTAACCTGGCATTTTATTTACCGATACGACAGCTAACAATGGGTCGTAAACGTGATTGATTAAATAGTTTTAAATTTAGCGATTACGGAATCAGCTATCTAAAGTACTAAATCGACCTTTGCGAATACGTAGTCAGTCCGACAATCTTTCAGAGATTACACAAGGCTCTATAAAAATTCATTGATAAATTACTACGAATCGCAAAATCAACATTTCCATACACCATCATATACAACGCACTACCCACTCACAAACACACTCGCTTATCAACAGAAACGTTTGCAAAGTTGAAACGAAACAAAATTCTTAGAACAATCAAAAGCATTTCGTTGGCTTTTCCAGGGAAAAGCAAATATGTAGGTAACCATGGGGTAAAATGGGTGGTAGCGGGTGGTGAGGGGGTGGTGCTGGGGTGGCAGGCTGACATGCGCTAAGATAACGATAAAGACGGCAAAAACAACTGGGGGGTAAGGTCAAGTCGAGATATACTAGCATATTATTATTATTGGCCATAGCAAACAAACATATGTACTGGTAGTGTCACCGCTCAGGGATTTCAGATTTCAAAACTCGGGCACAAATAGAGAACTTACATAAGATACACTTCAACTTGTTTTTTGATTTCATGGGGAATACATAATTCCGATCAGATTACTGGAGAAACTCAAAAGCAAGAGATAGTATAATATGAATTTATTTTGATAATAATTAAAATTTGATCATAAAGTACTTTTTTTTAGTTTTAAATAACCTTGTTTTATTAACACTTTATTTCTGTATTTTTTACAAAAATTAACATATTTGCTTTATCGGGGAAATACCTTATAGTGTTTCTGTTGTATGTTTATAAATGCGATATAATTTCAGTACATTCCATATAACCTGGTTTCAATGGAAACACAGTTAAGTCAGTCATAAAAAGATGTACTTAAAAAAGTTTAATTGTGTTAAGTAAGTAACTAAGATTATATATGGAATAATTTCTGGGGAATCCGATTCTCAAGTACGTATAACTTATGGCAGCACTTTTGTGGCTTTAGAACTGTAAATAACAACATGTGTGTTTGTGTTTTTCCGTTAATTGCAGTTCTCTATAAAACATCTCTATATTTAAACCCCCTCTGGTTTCCCTTTGTGAACCCACTCGAGATCCACTCACACACTAACAATTGAGTGTTTTGCCCACATTTCACTTTTGGCATTGCGTTTCAATTGAACAAATTCACGCGAACAATTAACAATAAACGAACAAAATCAAATTTCCAACGAAAAATCTCATAAAAAAAAGAAAAACAAACAACAATGGGATGAAAGGCAGGGAGGGGGTGGAGGCGGAGGTGTAAGCAGGAGGGCAATAATCTACCTATGATTAGGTGCGCGAAAGAGAGAGGTATATACATAGAGAGAGAGGGAGAGGCGGCATTGTTGCTGGGCAGACAATTTGGCATTTTTTCGCAAGATCGCTCTCTCACTCGCTCTTAGCTGGCAGCTATCTCGCTCCAGCACTCACACTGCACTTATCCTGTGTTCGAGAAACCGTTTCACGTGAAAAGCTATTAAAAAAATTGAAAACGCTCTCAAGTTTAATACGAAAATTCAAGGAAATGAGCGGAAGAGGATGGTATAAGCGGGTTTTTACCAAGAATAATCAAAAAAGTGCACACACACATGCACACACCGAGAGGAACGAACGCAGACAACAACAATTTGACGCATTACAAACGAAGTTAATAACACCTTTTCTTATGAAGGGTACAACAACAGCGCCGATGTTCCCATGTTCCCCTACCATTCTTCCTCTCCTTTTCCTCCTCCCTCTCCCTAACCCTTGTTGTTGTACGGCTTCGGCCGAATTCAGCGGCTACACCTTTACATTTATACACCTTTAGCAAGAAGCCATGGCCAACAACAGAGGTCCAACAACAACAACAACGCTATGGGCAATAACAGCAGCAACCGGGTCTCGATATTGGTATTGGTGCGGCCAAGAGAACAGTGCAAGTACAGTAAAGCATTGGTGAGCAAAGAAGGGATGTATTAAATAACAAACCTTTTTAATTAATATTAATTCACATTTTAATTTAAATAAATTTGAGCTAATCAGTTTATACTTTTACTTTATCTCGTCTTTATATTCAAACGTAGGTTTAAAACAAAAAAAATCTACAGTCTGTGGCCTACTTTTAGTTTATCATCAATCGAAAAAGTTATAGTGATCCTTTAAATAATACTGACTTACTTTTCGAGCACTTCTTCATTATTTTTTTGTAAGAAGACATTTAAAAAACTTGTAGACCCGTTTTCGGATTAATTTGGTAAGCCAAAACTAGGTGTTGAACCTTAAAAAGTATGGAAATTAATCCCAGGTTTTAAGCTCTCTGTTAGCGAAACGATAGAATGAGAAAACCGTGATAATTATAGCAGTTATATCAAAGTAGGTATGTCAGACTAACTTAAAATGAATCTATAAATATTTCACATCCCAAGTTCCAATAGATAATCCAGTTATGCTTTGTCTTACCAAAAAAAATTTTTTTCAACAAAGAGGTACTATTCTCTTGAGTACGCGCTTTTAAAAAGGTTTAAATAGTTAAAATCTTCTAAAAAAATATATTTATACTTGCAGTGATTCCAGTGAGGAAATATTGTATCAAATGTTTACAGTTAGTTTAAATAGCCTTTGAAAGACGAGGACGGATATGAATACATTTTTGAATTATAAGACACCGAAATATATAAAAATATCTTGATAAACATAATCGTTTGACTTTTTGACATATTGATCCTATGAGAGCTGTAGAATACATCGTAGTTTATTTGTTCCCAAGGCAAAAAGTTAACCCAGCTGCAGAGTTTTCTAACACAAAGGCACAACATGGGTTAATCGCTACAAGCTTTGACAGCTCATGTTATCAGTGATATTGGATATGGTTATGTTTGTCGTGGGAAAACACCGAGTGGAATGTGAGTCACTGGTTGGGCTTTGTTTTTTGGGGGCGCGACTAAAGCGAGGCTCCACTGTATCCGCATCTGCTCGTGCGCTCGCATCTGCATCTGTGTTTGTATCTGGTTTCTGTTCGTGTGTCTCAGTTGTCGAGTCTGTGTGAGGGCCAGCTTCATTTCAGCTTGGCTTGCGGTGTTAAATGTTTGCAGCAGCATTTTTCATTCAATAGCCCGACCGAACAAAAACAACAACGGCCAGCTGCCAACATCATCAAACACACACACACACCGCCGCACGAACCACGCTGTGAGTGTGTGTCTGTGTATCCGTGAGAGTGCCAGTGCGAGTACGAGTATCTTTGTATCTGCTGGTTCGCTTTGGCTGTCTGTCACTTCTCAGAAATCGGTCTAAATTAGAAAATGCGTTTCTGGGAATTTCGTATCGCTCTTTTGGGCCCACAGAGCTCGGGCGAGCATATAAATATATATATTGTAAATATATATTATAGCTGTACAGACGACAATTCCCCTTATTCCCAGTTCTCGGAAAAATATGCCTTTCCCCAATGAATTTATCAATGGCATTTGCAAATATTATATGGCGAACGGCAACTATTTTCCTTTGTAATTTATTCAAGCAGCAAGCGTTTCACGGAATTCCAATAACCACAAAGTGCTAAATATTTCAGTACTTTTTAATTTACCTCTCTTTTGATTCGTTGGCTATTTTCGGTGTGCTGGTTGTTTTGGCTAGTTGGCAATTTGGTTAAACCGTAGCTTAAGCATATTTTAGTTTTGCTTTCACAGGTTTTTTAATATTTTTTTTCTTTTTGACGTTATCTCTCTTCGAGGTGACACTAGCACACACACACTCGCACACACTAATTGCACTTTTCGATCTGCGATGGCACTCAACCGATTATCCGCTCGATAGTGTGCAATTCCGTCAATTTGTGCAATTTCTCTCGACGAAACGAAACACGCACGAATACGAAGAAGTATCTCTTCCCCGAAAAGTATCTGTATCTTGCGCCCTGCGTCCGCTTCGCTTCGTTCCGTTTCTTCAGTGTGATTGCCAACTAGAGGTGGCGAAACTTCGATGAAAACATCGATGCATCGATGTTTTAAAATTTTTTAGAAACATCGATGTTTTTTGGCGACAATCGATGTTTTAGTCACATCACCAATTTTAAAGAAACGGTCGCAATGTAGCGTTTTTTTAATTTAAGTTAATTACTGTCATGCGCGGATCCACGGGGGGTGATATGGGTTTAAATTCACCCCCACCTCGGGTCAAAAATTAAAGAAAATGTGCTATTCAAAAGGTATGCAAAAAACTGTTCATTGTATTGGTGGCATAGGAGGGAAGCGGTGGATTAAGCTATATCATAATACCTATAAAGCCTATAAAGCCTTTACTAGTCGAAAAATATTAATCTTTTAGTGTGGCCGAAGTTTTTGTAGTTCATCCGCAATGCATGTAGCATGGTCTTACTGGGTTTGTTGACAAACAGCAAACATCAACTGGCGCCAATTTTAAAATATTACAAAATGTTGAGCCGACTTGGGTCGCAAGAGTTAAATTCGCTGTTGGCATGGCGATATGTATTGCCGCAAATCCTACAGGCACTTTTCCATTGGTTTTCGGGATTTTCCTTCCATTTATAATGTGTTATTGGCACACCGCTTCTGCACAAACACAGCCAAAGATCAAATTTTCTATTCTTTGGGCCGCGGCTAAAGGCGTTCATCGGAATTCATCCGCTAAATCAGGTATTTTTTTGGTATTTCCTTACTATTTCCTTAGCTCAACTGAGTACCGCGGTGAAAAAAAGTCCCAGCTAAAGGCGTTAGCTACCTATTTGCCTCTCGCTTACTCCTATGGTTAGCTAGCAGTTTTCGTCGTACTGAGTACTAGGCTATAAGTCGGAACCGTCCGGATCGGGCAACTATATCTTATAGCTAACACAGGCAGTGTCGACGGAATTGGCCTCGACACTGCGCCCCATTAAAAATACACTAAAGGGAAACAGAAATAAGAAGACCAGCGGGTGGAGAACTTGGATAAGCGCGATTAAGGTGCGCAACCGAAAACGGTTGTGAAACAGGGTGGGTTTTTGAACTTTGTCAAAGATTACCGTTGTTCTATTTTTCCGTCACGGACTGTAGTAGGTATATCTGTCCCGTTTCCACTAACGCAAAACCTAATAGATCAATAAATAAGATCGTCAAACTCCCATTAAAACAAGAAAGGAAGCTAGCTTCGGCCAGCCGAAGCTTATATACCCTTGCAGATAATTCCTATTAATTTACAAATCGCAAAAATGTAAAATTTCCTTTTATTTCTCTTATTTCCGATCGTTCCTATGGCAGCTATATGATATAGTAGTTCGATTTTGATAAAATTAAAATCGAAATTCGGAAATATTTAAAAAGAGTCATATCCCAGAGTAGAAGAGAATACAATAAAAACCAACGAAGCAATAATTTATTTCCTATTATACTCCCATTAATTTTCCGATCGTTCCTATGGCAGCTATATGATATAGTCGTCTGATTTTGATAAAATTTTATTCGAAATTCAGAAATAATTAAAAACTTATATTCCCAAGATTAGAAGGTAATACTTCAAAAAACACCGAAGCTAGAATTTTTTTACCGTTTTTTTTTCCGATCCTTCCTATGGGAGCTATAGGATATAGTTGTCCGATCCGGTCGGTTCCGACTTATATACTACCTGCAATAGTAAGAAGACTTTTGGGAAAGTTTCATCCCGATAGCTTAAAAACTGAGAGACTAGTTTGCGTAGAAACAGACAGACGGACAGACGGACAGACGGACATGGCTAGATCGACTCGTCTAGTGATGCTGATCAAGAATATATATACTTTATGGGGTCGGAAACGTCTCCTTCACTGCGTTGCAAACTTCTGACTGAAATCATAATACCCTCTGCAAGGGTATAAAAATGCAGTGCAAAAAAAATTATGTAACTGTCTAAGCCAGTTAAGGTTTTGGTAAATACAGTTTCGTTTTGATGGTAAAAAATAAGGCTACTATATATAAAATATTAGAAGATTTTTTTTCAGTATTTTACCGCTACATATATGTATCACCTAGCATTTCTACATTATCGCAATCAGGTCTTCTAATCTAATCTAATTTAAAGAAAAAGAAAGTCGAAAACTGTAATACTCTGAAATTATAAAAAAAAAACTTTAAGTCATTTGTTAAAATATAAATAAAAATAAATAAATGGCAATACATTTTAAGCTATTTAATTATAATGATTAAAAACAGTAACATATCCTTTTTACATTGCTTCATTACAAGAAGTAGCATAATATGATACTTTTATAAGGGTATACATTTTCTTTTAGGGCTTTAGAAAAAAAGAAAAAAAACAAGAAGTAGATCGTCACAACAAAACAGTCAAGTATTTCTCCCCACCATGGCAACAGTTAAACAGCTGACGAAAATCACAGATATAGGCGATCTGAAGGATTTGCAAAAGCTGTATCTGAAGGATTGGCCCAGCAACTGTGTCGCCTATTTCTGGCTGGATAACTATTTGAGGTGGTTGCATCAAAATCCGAGTTTAAATCACCTCAACTTCTACACTTTGGATAATGACTGGAAAACAGATGGATTGTTTATATTGGTGGTAAATTTAAATTATCTTCAAAAATAGTTGATTTATGTCATTGATAATCTCCCATTCTAGCATCGCTATCAATTATTCTTTAGCAACTTAAGTAAACAAAAATCCAAACTGAAAGTTGCGCTGAAATATTTAAATTGGTCGGGAGGATTCAAAGTCAGTGCTATTCACGAGGCCCATCATAAAATCTACAAAGAGCTTGCGGCGGAACTGAATCTTCATATGGATCGAGAAATGAATACCATTATGTATAGTTTGACCTGCCAGGAGGCTGAGCAATTACAGGATGTTAAGTGCCCGGAGGGTTACTATCTAGACAAAGTGCGTTTGGAACATGCAGATCTTATAAACGATCTTTGGTCCGCCCGTCACCCCGGTTCCCTAAAACTCATTCAAATGCTAATAGCTAATAACACCAATGTGGGATTGTATGAGAAGAAGTCCGGTTCATTGTGCGCCTGGTGCTTAAGGTAGGACATTGAAAATTGTTTAAATAATTAAAATCAATTTTATTTTAATTTAATACCAGGCTCCAAAGCGGTTTTCTCGGAGCTTTAGAAGTGGTCCAAACCCATCAACGTCGTGGCTTGGGATTAGTGGTTGCTGCCGCTATTTCCAGGGCTATTGCCACAGATCTGCAGCAGGATATTACGGCCCTGGTTAATATGAATAATATTGCCGCCTGTCGCGTGTTTGAGAAACTAAACTTCAAATTAAGAAAGGGCGAGCACTACTATTGGAGCATGATCAAGCCAAAAGAAGGAGGCCAGATATCTTGGCCCAGCAATGAATAAAGTCAGACGGTTCAAATAAAGATATTGAGATATGCACAAGGGCTTTATGATAAAAACCTGCCTACGTTATTTTTCTGCAGCAATCGTAAGAGGAACTAATGGGGAACATAGAGCATTTTTAGCGATGTGTCATATTCAACAAGTCTTTTATGCTGCAGATGAAGAATCTACAATTTGAGCGTTCAGATCATTGTGTACTTGCAAATTTTTGTTTTTATTCTTGTAAATCATTAAACCATTTGAGTTCTTTGCAGCTGTTGGAAAATCAATACAAGAACAAATATCGATATTAAGAGAATTCTTTAAAGAGAATCTGACTAATTCTTTACAATTCTTAATGGAAATATAGAAGTTGCTTGACTAGCTTTATGATTTTATTAGCTAAAACCAATAGGCTTTTCCATTTTTGCTTGGTGATTTGATCGGAAAGGTTGTCTCGCATGATTAAAATGTGCACTCAATTGAAAGTTTTTGTTTTGTCAGATCTACAAGATGGTCAAGGGTTCTACAATCAAGGCGTTTCAAAAAAACGTTGATCTAAATTAATATTTCAATATTAATTATTTTAAAGCTTAAAGTAATTAAAATCTAAATTTCAAGATAAAACAAATCATACATATTTGCTAGATTTGGAGAACTTCATTTTAAATTCATACTGGATCATGATCAAGGTATCTTGGTCCAACAATAAATACGACCAGACAGCAAATAGAGATACAGAAATGTCTACAAGGGCTAAAACGAATAACATCTATAAAGTGCATTACTATCTAAGATAATTTTTTGTGTATAAATTGAATCACAGTCTGGTTGCCAGGGACTAGTTTCCAAAATGGATCATCAACAGCACGTCGTCCAGCAGCTGGAGGACCTTAAAAGTTTTTACACCCGAGATTGGCCAAAATATTGCAAGGAGTATTACTGCCTGGATAATTTTCTGGATCTCCATAAATGGGACCCTCAACTGAAGGATGTAAAAGTTTGCGCTCTTCCTAATCTGGAACTCGGATTATTTGTGATTGTGGTATGAATGTGATCGATTTTTTTAACTCGTGAGATCATTTTTAATTTTTTTGCTATGTGAATCGTTAAGGATCGTTATCAAATTTTTGTCGGTTTTTTGGAAGCTGAGAGATCCGAAAGTGCTCTGAGGGAATCCTTATTGAAATTCGACTTTTTAGGAGGCGAACAATTTGCTTCTATGCCAAAAAGATATTTCACAGTTGCAAACGATATTATTCAGGAGAAAAATCTGAAATTAGAACTCGATAGTATGACCTACTCCATGCTTTTGAGCAAAGAAGAGGCACTGTACTTTCAAGTGGAGTATGTATATAATAAATTCAATGTAATAAGTGTTGTAAATAATTTATAAATTTCGGTAGACCAACAGTTGGCTTTTCTTTAAAATCTGTAAGTCTAGAAGACGCTCAAGTGATCGACGACCATTGGGAATGGAGTGAACACGGTAGTCTTTCTTACATTCAACGCCAAATTTGCTATAATACCAGTGTGGGCTTGTATAAAGACGATGACAATGAACTCGTCGCCTGGTGCATTAGGTAAATATTTAAGATTAAGGTCCGAACCCAGCTCGAAATATATTCTTGACATTCATTTTTAACAGGGCTCAGGATGGTTTGTTGGCAGCCCTCCAAGTCAAACCCTCCTACAAACGCCGAGGTTTTGGCGTTATGATTGTAAAAGAATACTGTAGACGAGAGGCTGAGCAAGGACGCGATATAATCACCGAAGTTGTTCCAGAAAATAAGGCATCGTTAAACCTGTTCAAAAAATTGGGCTTCAGGATCAACGACCAGTGTCATTGGCTGATCACGGAAGCCCCAAATGGAGATTTATTTTAACAATTTTATCTGCAAATATTTGCAATGATAGATTAAAAAGATTATTACGTTGGACCTTGGATCAATGCATGGGCTAGTTTTAAGAGAAACTGCACAAGAGAGTTCTTTAAAGAGAAATATATAAGCTGCTTGACAAGCAAGTGATTTAATCAACCAACAGCTAAGCATTTAATCTATTTTTGCTCGGTTAGTTGAAGGGGAAGGTGGTTTCTAAACGGAAATGTGCGCTCAATTGAAAGTTATTGGTTTGCCGGATCTCCAGGAGTTTCAAGGACTCTACAAACAAAACTGGCCAGAATATTGCCAGGAATATTACTGCCTGGATAATTTTATAGAATTTTTGAAGAAAAAACCCCATATAAAGCACTTGCAAATGTATACTCTGGATATGCGACAAGCTACAGAGGAGGGTCTTTTTGTTATAGTGGTGAGTTGTACATACACATATGCTTTGTTTTCTCTTTATGAGTAAACAAGTTACTAGTAAACCTATTAAGAGTCAACCCTCTCTTAGGATCGCTATCAACTGTTCGTGGGCAGTTTAAACAACACAAATGGTCTTGTTAGAAAAGCTCTGGACTTATTGGACTGGTCGACGGGTTTGAAATGCAGTTCAATTCCCTTCAGGCATATTGATGCTTTGGATGGTATTGTCGAGTCCAAAAAGTTAAGCTTGGTGTTCAGGGATGCCACGGATTTGTTTTATATGAAGGCGGAGGAAGCTCTCAAACTTAAGGTCAAGTACGAAATAGCAAACTGTTTAATTTTTCAAGAATAATTTTTAAATGCCCTTCATAACTTAGTCCACCAGTTGGGTTTATTCTAAGATCTTTGAATGTTGGAGACGCTCCTTTGGTTAACGAAGAGTGGCCCAATCATCATTTGGGATCCCTGTTTTTCATAGAAAGACAGATTCGCATGTGCGTCAGTGCTGGATTGTATCGGGAAGATACTCAAGAACTGGTGGCCTGGTGCATCAGGTAAGTCATATAGCTTATAATAATCCTATTACCTCATTCATAAATCTCTCAGATTACAAGGCGGCTACTTGGGAGCGCTACAAGTGAAAAAGTCTTACCAAAGGCGAGGATTTGGCAGTGTAGTTACTAGGGAAATCTCGTACCGTCTTGCCTCCCAAGGTCACGATGTAATGGCCCTTGTAGGTCACTCAAATAAACCGTCTTCCGGCATGTTTAACAAGCTCGGCTTCCAAATCATCGACCAATGCCTTTGGCTGAGGACGGAACCCACCAAAGGAGATTTCACCTGGCCAGAGGGCGAATAGTTAGTGTTTAAATATCTGTATTAAAATATTACGACTATCGGTTGTATATGAATACAAGTTTGGTATAAAAATAAGCCAAGGCCTTTTCCATGTGCTATTACTAGAACTCTAATCGGGCGAGCAATTGCTGGCAGCGATCCTCTAGTTGTAGGGGACTACTCTGAATAGTCGGATCCTCTGTCAGTGTCCTTGTGATCTTCCTTAAGCACTCGAGATCGTATTGCACATGATAATCATTTTTTCTATAGCTATCGAATAGTAAAAACTTGGTGGTTGAGGTTTCCTCGGCCAACCGGCGAGTGGCAATGAACTCCAGGAGCCCTATAAAATCGAGGTAGTTGATACCAAAGCTGGCCCTCAGCATTGTCTGGCAGTGGGCCTCAAAGTTGTCCATCTGCTGGCAGTCGGAGATCTCTTTGCATACGGCCTTCAAATTGTTCCTGAGGTTCTGCCAGACCATGGATATATTGCAGCCATTGAACCAGTTGTGATTGATGGATATGGTGTCCGTTAGATTCCACACCTGATGGAACCAGCCACTGGGAACGAATACAGCTTCATTGGCCCGCTGATTGATGGTGTAATATCGGACATTGTGTTCATCTAGCATTTTCTCGTCTATGCTGAATGGCGGATTTCCCAAGCGATCGTTCAGTTTAAGCTCTTCTCCCGGCGGCATTATAATCCATTTCTTAACACCCACAATATTGGTCGACCAGCTGAAGGAGCCAAACACATCTGCATGATAGGATGTCCTGAAATAACAGAAGATTTAGTAAAGGAATAAAATGTCTTAATAAATGTCGGCCATTACCATGAGTTCTTGGGTCCCATATAGACGAATCTATAGTCGTCCTTCTTCTGGTCAATCAGTTGTTCGTTAAGCCAATCTGAGGAAAAGTATTTAGGCACCTTATAGAAGTTATATGCCGGCATTTGGGCAGCCAGATGCCAGTCCTTGAGGTAGAGATTGTCCCTGTTCGTGGGATCCACATTACTATTGACTTCCTGCGACGATGATGATTGGTTCTCAATGCCATTCCTCCATTTCTCCAGGTAATCGTGAAAGTTCAGCTCCAGCTTTGTATGACTATTGAAATACGATGAATCACAATCGGCGACTGGAACCGGGCAATCGGATATCTTGGTTTTGAGGTAGTCAAAGTTGATGGAAGATGGACTCGGATTGGAGTTGAGATCCCGGGATGCCTGGATAACGGTCCAGTTCTGGCACTCCCAGTCGTTGGAGACGTCCGTTATGATAACCGGGAAATTCTTGTGCATATAACGCCAAAAGAAATCGTTATAACTCAGACCAGCACACCGCTCGATTTCCGTGGGCAGCTGTCCGTCACTTTCCCCGATTTCCTCGGGATGCAACTGGAGAACGTCGTTCCCATCCCGCTCCTCTGACGCCATTCGATCTGGCAGTTGGTCCTCAGTATTCCCAAGTCCTCAATCATGCACTGGCTGTTGTTTCTTGCGTTGGAAGAGCTCACCGGTGGTGGGGTCCCAGGGACGCAGTGCCACCTTGGCCCCAGGAGATCCAGAATTACGCCAAGGCCAAGGGAAACGCCTGTGCCGGCTGTCCCAACCAGACCATCTGCAGTAGCGATCCCAGCAAGAATCTGAAGGCCAGGCCTTGGTGGCCGAATCTCTGAGAGCGGAACAAGCTGCTGATCCTGTCCGGGAAAGGGAGTTCGGCACGCTGACCAGTTTACTGACCCGCTTCCGTCAACTCTTCTCGAATAACTTCACAAAATCAACAACCTGATAATTTGGAAATTTTGTGTTTTGTTATGAAATTGGGTGACCATCAAAAACTTAACCATATGGTTCGGGTATTATATCGATTTTAACAATCATCGATATATCGCTAAGCGATAGTTTTAGTATTTTTTCAAGGCTTTATTTTATTGTTTTAAAGTGTTTTCTTACATTTAATTGTAGTGTGCACAAAAATTAAGGCAAACTAATTGTTTAGCTTCATAAAAAAAGGTACAAATTATTTATTAAATCCATAACTAATTAAATGAATAACAAAATACCAGGTGCGTATACACTAACGCGTGTTTTCGATTAAAGCCGCTAAAATTCAAAATACTTGCCCGAGAAATAAATTCCAATATCCTGATATGACCAAAAACAACACGTTGGTTTTAATTTAATGGTTTTGTATTTACTGCAATTTGTCTTTTGAGTTTTATCCGCTAAACATTTTACCATTTTCAAGTTTTTAACTACAATTTGGTTTTACATATACGTGTCTGAGATTGTGTGTTTGTTTCTGTTTAATTGTGAACTAAAGAGGAGATCAAATAAATTAAGAGACATTTGGAGAATCGAGTATCGAGTTCTGTGTATATATGCATGTCTTTCTATGCTAGTTCGGTTAATTTCTATATCTAGGCATATTCGTATATGTATAAACTTTACAGATATTTATTTTCGACCTTCCAGGTCCGACTAATAACTAAGTGATTACCAACAACTCTGCTCTTCAGAGCCAGTACAATAATACGCTTCAATTGATTGCTAGAAAACTATATAATGACAATAAAAATCAGAGCACAGGTAAAAATGCTATATACACATACAAAATCGTACAAAACGTAACAATAGATTTATTTTTATATATTTATATATAATTTATTAGTAAAGAGATTTATTATTTATTATTCGGTTTCGGCTTAGAAAAATGTACAATTATTGATTTTGTTTTGGGATTTTGGTTTACGGCTTGCAATAGTTGGTTTAGTATGTATAATTTGTTTACTTAGACTAGGCGCATTTTACTAGATTTTTCTTCTTGGGTTTTCTTTTTGTTTAGAAGGTACAGAGAGACTGACTGACAGAGCGACAAGATCTATTTGTGTGTGTAGGGGGAATATGGATTTTGGAAAAATCGTGACGTCTATATGTTCATGTGTATAGTTATAAAGTATTCCTATACATATTCCGTTCGGAATCTATGTACAATTTAGTGTGTAGCAGGCAGAGCCACGCCCACACATTGCTTACGAACTAATTTAGTATTTATTACGCTATTCATTCTTTTAGTTTTCACGCCATTAGACTGCTTAAAAATTTAACTAAACATTTTATTTAGGTGAAACTAAATTGTTTAATTTTCCTCTTATTTTCTCCTAATAGTTATTAATTTAAATATTTTTCTTATTTATTTTAAGTGTATGCTTTCCCACTCACAAGTATTTGCATTGACCTTGAATGCAATAAATTAAATAATTACCATATAAATTCAATATCTTAGTTTATTACATACTTGATATGTGGTTTTCGTGTAAATCATTGGAATAATTAGGGTTTCCCAGGGGAAAGAAATGGAGTGTGTGTTGGTCCAGTTGGAGATGAGATAACTAAGTCTGGTTTGTATATTGATTCGGGATAGAAAACTAAAAACCTTTACAGTTCATTTGTGTGGGTTTCCTGTGCAATTTATAATTAAGTTTATTCTTGTTTGGCAGTCTGTAGATTGTCACCAAAATGAAAAGTAATTCGATTCGATTACCGAGGGAAAAGGGGAAACTATCCATACACCTTAAAGCTACATATATAAAGCTTATACAAATCGTACATATCTATGGAGTAATTTAGTCAATTTATATTTATAAATTTGCTACATAAGATTATTCCCTATACATATGAAGCAGGAGTTCAATCGATTTCGCGTATGATTTTGGGGACATCCCCGGCATCTCTGGTACAACCTCAGTGTGTTTGGGTCCAGTGCTCAATTAGCTGGATGTACAATTGTAGGGGTCGTCGGTGCGGAAATTCGGATGATCTTCGAAGGGTTTGACGCCCGCCGCCTTTTTGTCGTCCCTCAGTTTTTCCACCTGCTGCATAACTCTCAGAAAATTTCCACCAGCCAGTTTGGTCAGCTCATCAATTGTCCAACCGCCTCCAAGAAGTTCAGCAAATAGAGTCGGATATGAAGATACATCCTCCAGTCCTTTGGGGGTACTAAAAATCAGATTTCAGGATCGCAAAATATTAGCCTCTTTTCTCGGATCATAAATTATTTTAATATTCTTTGCTTCTCTGTTCACAACACATATTTCAAAAAATCTCTACGCACAATTAAATTTAATTTTCGTGCACTACATACGAAATAAATTGAATAAGCCAAAGGCAAAACGTGTGCAGGACACTCTGGGCGTAATAAAGTCGCATTGAGTCAAGCAACACAGAAAAACAAATAAATAATGAATGGCACACAAAGGAAAATAAATAATAAATAAACATTTAGCTGGCCGAACGCTCAAGTGCTCGGTAATCATATTTTATGAACAGGCATTTGTAGAAATAAATAATAATTTAGTTTTATATGCAGGCGTTTAGGCCAAACATGGTGACACAAACAGTAAACACTCAGTATGGGTAAGTACAAAATATTAAGGGCTATGAATCTTGAATATAATGGATAAGGTTTTAAATTATAATTTAAAAATATTGTACATAATAATAAACGCACTTTGATTAAATATAAATGGTTCTGGTAAATTTATAACAAGATTTAAACTGAAAAACATTGATTTTCACTCAGGTGAAAAGTGAAAAGAAATGTGGTATTCAAAAAATGTTCAACAAAAAACTGGTTCTGAAAAGTCAGCATTACAAAAACTATGAGAAACAAGTTAAATATATTTTGAAAAAATATACTTAAATACAATACATGATAAGAATACAAATCCTATGACAATAGCAAAAAAAAGAAATGAAACAAAAAGGAATAAAAAAAAATTATTTGAAATATTTAAAGACGGTAAAATAATCACAAAAATAAGCAGTAAATGTCCTCAGATTCAACCTTTATTGACACCAAAATTTTCACACATTTTCATAAATAAACCATAGCAACTGCGGGCAACTACTAATTTCATGTCCTTTTGTCGCGGATTGGATTTAGCCATTTCAAAGTCCCCATTGTGAGCAGAATTTGTTTTTGAGTGCGTACGAGTAAATGATGACAAATTAAGAGCACCCATTTGTGGTTTTTGATGGCCAAAAGTTAAAATTCAATTCACAAAATTTCATCAAAATTACCAGACCAAGTAATGACAATTTAATTTAATAAGCAAACCACAAAAAAGCTGGAAAGGTGTCATAGATGAAACCCAACACTGATAAAAAAATGGAATAGTAAATTTAAATATCCGCCTATTGCATACAAAATCTCATATTTGGTATTTAAATTTAATACAAAAAACATTGTATTAAATACGAAACATATTAAAATGCTTAGTTTTAAATTAAAATATTAAAATCCAAGAAGGACATATTAAATTTAAAATTGGATATATTTATTTTATAAAGTATTATATTTATCGTTAACATTTTCAGAATTAAAAAAAAACGTATTGAAATTAAAAATGTTTCAAATTAATTTTACCTATTCAAAATAGTTTAATGTTAAGTTTTTAATATTTTTACAAAGTAGTTAATAAGCATGATATAATTAAAGGTTTTATATGTTTAGATTGAAAACTTTAGCAATTTATCCAAAATATGAACGCTTTTAATTTGAATATAAAACATTTTAGAAATGATTACTTGACAAAATACTTGTAACTAAAAGATTCAAATTAAATTATTTTACATAAAATTAGCATATTTAAAATGATCTATTTTAAGTTTTAGAAAGTTTTAAATGTTCGCGAACGTGTTAACTACACATTTAAGTTGAACTTATGCACTCCCGCGTAACATGGTGCGATGTCCCAATTGGTAAGGTGTCTGCCTCTAATGCGGGAGGAATTAGGTTCAAAACCCAGCTAAATCAGAGTAAGTAAAAAGATTTTAAAATGCATATCTCTTTTTCTACTTTAAGGTAAATATTTCCATATTTAAGGTAAATATTTCCGTATTCAAATTTAATATTGAAAAAAAGTTAATATGCACATATTTAAATTTAAAAAAACCGCAATGGATGAAAGTCAAAGCGAAAAATATTTGGATTGAATATGAAATCTTTGGATTTACTACGTTTTTTTTTATCAGTGAACGAACTCTTTATGGTATGTTCCCCTGCGCACCCACCATGTGGTTTGACATGAACCGGAAACGAGACCATTTGACATTTAGTAATTTCATAGAATTTTAGATTATTTATTGTGTCATGCTCATGTTTGTTTCGTATTTTGGTCCCCGGCAATTGCCCCATAAATATTCATATACACCAATTTCAAATTTCTTGTTTTTATTGGCCCCAAACACCTCAAAAACATTTCTGTGGTCGCGTTGCCCAATAACCAAAACAAAATGAAGTTCATTTCGGTGGAAATTGATTTACATGGACATTTTTGGCAGTTGTCCTTGTTGTTATTTTTGATGGAAATTCAGCTCATATGGCCATGCACCGAAAATATTTAATTCAAAAACAGCCAAGGGAGATAGAAATTGGGGAGTGCCAGGTAGTTTTATCAAAATTTCGGCTTCAACATTTTGTTTGTTTGCGCATTGTGTCCACGATGCAATGAAATGGAAATCTATGCAAATGAATTCTCCCCAGCATCACGGGAATAATTACAACGATAATGAAGACGAATGACGTTGATGATGACGATGAGTGCAGTGAAAGGACACTCTGCCAGTGGACCACCATCCATTGAGGTAATGAACATTTGGGTCCTGCTAATAAGGACAGGCTTTAAACATTTTTGGGATCAAATTGTAGCCATGTTCTGATTGTCGAGTGATTTAATGGAACACTACAGGCAGCCCATTTAAATTACAGATTTATTTTTTCATTATCTGTCCATTTTTCTCTTTCTACTTTAAAACTTTAGTATTTAGTATTCGTTTGCAGATGTCAAAAATGATTGGTTTATTTATTAAAAAATGTTCCATTAATTTTCATGGGCATACTATCAATCCTTTTACGACTACTATAAGTTTGCCACCCCAATCCGTTAGCTGATAATCTTTTATCGCTCGCCACCCGTTTGCGTTTGAGCTCATTAAATTATCTTAAAAATCTCGTAAACAGATTGCGCAAGTTGTTCGCGGAAACCCCCAGAAAAAATACGACTGGGGAAAAGTGCCCGTAATGAGCGGTAAAATAATAACGGTCTATCCACATCCACCGCACCGCTGGCAATATGCCAATGTTAAGTCCTCGGCCTTAAATAAAATCAATTAATAACTTAAAAAAGGAAGGAGGTGTGGCTCCACCTGGAGGACATCGTGCATATACAAGTACGTCTATAGGTACATATATCGAATACGGCGAAGGGATACGAGGGGAAAAATGCGAATTTAAGTGAAATAAATGACTTTTACTTACTAATTAATGCCGTCGTAGCCGGCGCCCAGTCCAACGTGATCGATGCCAGCGACTCGCTTAATGTGATTAATATGCGCTGTGTGTTGAGAGTGTGTTGGTCAGCGGAAGGATATCCGGTGGCAGGGTTGCCATTTGTTGTCAAGTTCATTAGAGGCCATTGTTGGAGGGCCGACGCGCCATTGTTGTTGTATTTTCCGTCATAAGTCAGCGTTATTAAAATTTTCGCGATTTTGAAATGTGTCCACGGCAGCCGCAAAGACAAAGGCATGAAAAGAAAGTGAAGGAGTAGACATTAGAGGGTTTTATTACAGGACAGGCACTTGGAAAAAATACTTCTTTAGCAGTTTTCTCAGATATTTTCTAAAGACAATAATCTAGCTTAATTTATTTTTGTTAAAACTCTTACTTTGATGCATAACAAAAAATTATAATAACATGAATATTACATTTTATGCTATGCAGTATTTTTATTATATTCTTCCCAGTGTAAACCAAATAAAAAAAATGGAGAAAGGCATCTGAGGTGGCCCAGAGAATGACAACGAATCCAGGAAGTGATTACGAGAGCCATTTTGATGGCTCGTGAGAAGCAATGGCACAAAAATCAGAATAGAAAGGGGAGGAAAGGAGGCAGTGCCAAAAATAGAATATAGGAGAAAGGAGGCAATAATGAACTAGCTGAAACAATAGCCTGACAATCAGGATCCCACACAACAAAGACCAACCGCGACCAAGTCACTGGCTTTGATTGATTTCGGGTGGGGTTAAGTTCCCTTAAAGGCATTTGGCAATGTATAAAAGAAATTAAAACAGGTTTTTTTGAAGCAAAACTGCCACGAATATAATTATTTTTAAATATAAAAATATTTACTAAAATGCAAACAGTCTATAATTGTAATTTTTGATTTCTCAGGGGAGAATAGTAATTATTTAATCTAGTTTACTATTTAATCTAAGGGTTCTTTAAAGAATTTAAAGTATTTATATTTTTAATAAGAAATCGATTTTTTCCTTTCAGAACTTTTATGGATTTAAAGACAATAATATTTATCAATTTTAAGGGATTACAAATTTCTAAAAAATACCTATGTATGTATTCAGATTAATTACACCAGTTTACAAAAAAAATCGACCTCTTCCTCTTACACTTAAAAAAAAGGACACCATAAAAAAAATTTTAAGTTCCAATTTCTTAATCAGGGAGATGTACTTTACCGGAAAACCAAGTTTGCCTTCGAGTAGGAAAAGGTCGATTTTTTTTGTAAACTGGTGTTATGAATAATATTTTAATATATCTTAAGCCTCAAATAAAAAATATTAAATGTTTTTAAAAAGAGACCACTTACCGACTGCATCGTGCACGGTTGAATTGTCGCTGCAGGAGAGGAACTTCGAGTAGAAGTTGACCATGACCAGGCCGCCGTTCTTTGCCAGGGCCTGCAGGATGTCGTCCTGGACGTTCCGGCTCGTGTTGCAGAGCTCGTAGGCCGAGGAGTGTGAGAATATCACAGGTGCCTCGCTCACCTCCAGGGCGTCCCTCATCGTTCCCTTGGAGACGTGCGACAGGTCGACCATCATCCCCAGTCGATTCATTTCTCGGATGATTGTCTGCAACGCATGGAAATACGAGTAGGTGGATTAATCAGAGGTGTGCATTAGTTACTTAGTCAGTGATTAGTGATTACAGCTAAGATGCCGTCTCTATCTCCCTCTATTTTAATATACTTATGTGGGATTTCCCTCTGGACAGAGCGATAGATGCCGAGGGCATAAAAACCTAAGCCGCATGTCATAAAACATAAGTAATGACCACCAAGGCAAAGGACGTCCCAAAACGGTTTTCATTATGCATGGGCTTTTATTTAACCTTTGACTGCCGACTGCCACTTGACCCTTTAACCCGCTGCCGCCCCAAGTAAATTGATATTGCTGGCTGCCAGTGTAATTTGTATTTATGCGCGGATTTATGGGGATTCATTGGGCGAGTCCGTGGTCGTGTGTGTTTGTGGGCCTTACATAATTACTAATCTGATGCAAGTTGCCCCCTTCCAAGGAGCGCACAAATTATGTGGGCAAAATTTATTACACTGCTAGCCGTTAAATTAGGGAACTGTGATTAAACATTTCGATGGAGAAGGAATTACCACAAATGGAAGCTTTTTTGCCTCTTTATCTTGACAAAGATTTTTAGATTTATCTTTATGCGATGGGCAACACAGTGCGACTAGAAATTGTGTACTTAGTTCAGTTTAAACTTACATTTAAAAAATATTTAATTTTAAAAAACTTTATGGGTTAGCTGCTTTAAATAGAGTTTTATGATTTTTATTGTTTGTTCAGAAAATAAAATGAAATTTCATTACAATTAAATAAAATTATATGGTTGAAGGTGGAATTAAACCCACTAAAATGTAAGACCCATTTTGGGTTTCTGTTTTCCAAAACAATCCAGACCCATACAGTCTCAGTCCCTGAGATCTGGGAAACTAGAAGCTTGGAAGTTGGGATTAACCATGTAGATTCTTGGGGTTCCTGCCCAGCGCAAGTTTGTTTCATCAAGGTGCTACGCCCCCTCGAACGCCTTTTAAATGAGTCTGGCACGCACATTTTTAAAGATTTTGAAAAAGTATAAAGCCAATGTTTTTGGGTTTATTTATATTTATCGAAATGTAGAAGAAATTGTTAAAATCGGACCATTCATTCAAATTTTATGAGCAAATAGTGAAATCAAGCAGTGCAAGCAGTCGCTGCGCTGCATGCATAGCTCCATCTCCCTCGCACTTCATTTAGCTGAGTAACGGGTATCTGTCAGTCGAGATACTCGACTATACCGTTCTCTCTTTTGCTATCCTTTGTTTCCTGGCCAATTTGCAGTGTATTTTATGCCCGATGCCGCCCCGCTGATAATTTTTAATTGCAGGCATATATACACACGAGATATCAGCATGCTGATAAGTATATATATATATTACCCCCACATATGTGCGCATATATTTATGTAACAACCGTATAGCCATGTCAATTGGAGGCGGCGGCATTTCGGTGCCTCTCAAATTAGCCAAAAATTTGTTGCTGTTTGGTGTGTGTGTGTGTGCAATTGGGCGGAGTGTGTACTTAATGGGCGTGGCATTAAGGGCGAAGGGAAACACACACACATATATACACGCCGGGAAACTAATTGCAAGTGTGTGCGTAAGAGAAAATGTGTATTAAATGCTTATTGTCGCTTAATTACGCACACAAAATGGCAAATAGAAATGGGCTGAGGGGGCGTGGCAGGATTCGATTTTGAGTGCTAGTAGGGCATTAAATCTTAATTAACGGTGCATAGGCACAAATTGGTTTTGTGCACTTGTCTGCGTGCCCACAAAAGGAAGGAGGACGTCAGTAAATTAAAATTACCAAATTATTTGTTGATTAATTACTTAGCCAGGCAACCGGAAACAAATAATTTGTGAAGCAATATTTACTGATGCACACAAGTACATATTTATTGATATCCAACCCGCCTATTTGCATGAAGCCCAACACCAGCAATCATTTGGCAGTTATAAAATATACATAATTATAATCAATTCAATTGAAATATGTTTTTCTCTCGGGTTTGTGGGCGATTCTCCATTTGATGCTGACCAGTCGCATTTAATTGAATTTTTAATTGAAGGTTTTCGGTTTGTTTGTGGCAAACATAAAATGAAAGGAATTCCCAAATATTTTCTTACAACATTTGATTCTCTCACGGCAAACAGAAATTTTAATATTTTTATGTGCAAATAACTGTAAGAAACGCCTCAACTTGTGCTTTTACTTTGACACATTTCAGCCGGGGGCTGGTTGTCCTGCAAAAGGACATCTGAACAAAGCCAAAGCGGACCATATTCGACATTGACAATGAGGCATTTTTTTGTAAGTCAATTTCTATGGAAACTTTCCACATTTACTCATTAATGTCAGGGGGATTTTATTTGTTATTATTTGGATATGTTTTCACAACAATGGCGAGTTCCTGACAGTTTGACACAAGCAGAGAAATCGCTTCGATTGTTATTAATTTTTTATCAATTGCTTTTATGGTTTAAATAATTTTGTATAGATTGGCCGCCAAGCTTTTGTGGAATTTTTACTTTTTTTTTGGACACCTATATTTTGACCCGCCATCAATTAAATTGAAATTGTTCGCATTGATCTGGAATTTGTTCTCCAAAAACATTTAATATGCAATTTGTGAATTTGGGTAACCAAGGCCAAACATAAAAATTGCATTTCACACTGCACAGAGATTTAGCAACTGCAGGAGCAATTAGTTTAAGCCAACAGAGCAGCAACTATCCAGCCGCGTTTAAATTGAATTTATTTTCAAATTAATTTAAAATTTTCGCTCAAATCTGGGCAACAACAGAGGAAAATCTGCGCACGAGGAAAAGTGCAGAAAAACTATGCTCGAAATAATCGCTGTGAAGAGTAAATAAATAAACCCGACACGGAATAAATCCCGGCAAGTTGTTGGCCCTTTTCACAGGAGCATTAGGGTACAATGCAAAAACTCATTAAAACTTTAAATTGAAATAAAATAAATGCATATCCGCATAACTTGTATGCAAAAACTGAGATATGCATCGCTTTTCTGCACTTTGCTAGGGGGAAATTGTGAAAGAAAAACTAAAGATTCTTGTAGTTAGCTCCCTACATTTTGAATTTTAAAATTTTGTTTTTGGACAATATGGAAAAAGTTATAGTTTTAAACGAAGAAACTCTTATGCAGCTGAAAAATCTTTCGTTCAACAGCTTTATAACTATTTGAGGAAACTTTTATGTATTCTTCCTTTCATCGGCATTATGCGGATTTTCCTGACCCAGTTATCAATTATCAATTATCGCTTATGCATTGCAAATAGAAGAAAATACCAATTTGTAATTCCATTAGCCCGGCACCCATAACATTTGATTTATATGTTTGAATGCGTAAATGTGTTCAAATGCATTCATGGATGGGAATGGACAGGGAAATGGGCAAAGGGACGGGGAAAACCGCCATCGTCTTGGGTTCTCGGGGTTGTTTAAATATTTGAAAATCCATTAAGCATATTGACAATGCCGATGTGTCTGTCTGTGTTGGCATTCACTTGGGCACGGGTTTATTTGTGTGTGGGAGTCTGCATCCCGGCTCTTATTTAAATATGGCCGCCTTAGGGTTTTCCTTTTCCCTTTCGGATTTTTCTTTTCCCCTCTGCGGGGGTTTTCCCCCCCCCACTGATTTGGTTCCCGCTGAATGGATCATTAGTGCAGCTAATGGCGCAGACAATAAATGGCGGTGCCACGCCTACAATTTGAATTTGAATATGAATTGAAATGGCACGTAGTACATGGAGGAATATAAAGTTAAAAGCGTTTTTAGAACTAGAAATCATTTTCAAAGTAGTTTAAACCTTAAACCTTAAAGGGAATTCAGAGTTTAAAGCGTACTTTAAATTTAGCATACGGACTCTTCTTTATTAAAATCTATTTTAAATATTTAGAATTATATATAGGCTTTCATAACTGTCGTAGATTTTTAAATAATTTTTATTTAATTAATGGGAATTCAGAGTTTAAAGCGCACTTTAAATTTATATATTAAAATGTATTTTTAATATTTAGAATTATATATAGGTTTTCATAACTGTTGAATGTTCTTAAACCATTTTTTCTTAAAAATCCCTTGCTAGTTTACAATTTATAAGGAAATTTTTTTGCAGTGCTTTAGCTGAGTGTAGTGAATTAGGGATGGGCAAATGGAGGCCCTGTCTGAGGGGCTTACCACAAACAGACGCCGCTGGCATTTCCGTCCAAGCGATTGGAGTCGTCGAATGAAGGCGGCGCCAGGACCAAGACATAAAACGGATTTATTAGGTCATTGCTGGCTGTGGTTGTCAGGGGTCGGAAAATTCGAGGAGAATAGGGAAAAAGGCTGAAAAGCCAAACCCTCGGCAATGAAGTGTGGACTTGCCCCTGCTTTCGGGGCGTGGAGTCTCATTATTTTGGCTAATAATTTTGCAAAATGCCAAACAACTTTGTGCTGACATTGAACTCGTTGTTTGCAAGTTGAAAATAAAAACATTAAAACCATTAAGAGTTGGTACTGATATATGGAAATGTCCTCTAAAAACTATGCTTTCACTCGTGGCATGTTATTAAATTTATTAAAAAGGCAATGTTTTCGAAATTACTAATAATGAATAAGCCTAAACAAATTCAAATTGTTTAATGTATCTTAGGAAAATTTAAATAAAGTACAAACATTTTAAGTTAAATCTATGCCCGGAAACCCTGTTTTTAAATCAAATGTTAAGTCTTGCCTGCCAACTCCCTATCCTTCACTCTTGTAATCTGCGATCCCCGCAGGAATATTGGCAATGATTAACAATCAAACGCCAAACTGCAGCGGAGCACACTGTTTACCCAAAGCTCAGTTGCAGGTCATACAGCCAAGCTTGCTTCGGGATACTTAGTTCCCTACTTATGAGCTCCTCTGGCCCCACATTTTCTTCGCTTTTCACGAGTTTCACCACGCCTGAAATAGCAGAAAAATGCTATCCTCTTTCGTCAGTTGCGTTTTGCTCGCATTTCCCGGTCTGCCTGTCTATCTTTCTGTCTGAGTCTATAATTGAGGCGCTTACTTGGGAGGCGAGGAGTGAGGAGAATGTAGGTAGCGAGCAATCAAAGAGCGTGGAAAGTGCTGGGGAAAACTGCAACTGGAAAAACAGCCTGGGGCACAGGGTGCACATAGCGAGGTGCTCGAAAGGGAAAGACAACGAATCCGGCTAAGATAAGCAGGGAAAATAAGATATAGAAGATGCGATGAGCCAAAGCAAACACCAAGGCAGTGAAAATATGCGAAGAGCGTAATGAAAATGTTGCAATAAATTGCTTGGCAACCAAGGTAGAAATTAATTGGATAAATATTTTGGTAATGCCACTAGACCCCAACCCAAGCAGAGAAAGTTAATTACGAGTTGAGCAGAGGTTTTAAATAAGTTTTCCCTTTCGGTTGCTGGGTAAAAATTACTTTTACTCGGGATTTCACTTGAAAACTCGGCATATTTTGATATCTTAATTTTTTAATTAAGTAAACAGTTTGCGGAAAAATCATTTAATAATTTAAATTTAAAGTTCTTAAAACCAAAAAATGGAGTACCTCATTTTTAACATTTTTTTTGCAGCCTGGGTTGATTTTTCTGATAAAAATCAATTTGGTTCAGAGGGTAAAAACCCTCAACAAAAATATTCCTCTGCAGTTGAGTTGCACTTACAATAAAATATTTATCTTATTATTCGGCCAACTCTGCCCTTTAACCGAGACCTTCATTTTACCCCTTTTTCCACATATCCAGCAAGCGGAAAATTCCAAATTTGCATTGCAAATTTGATAAGCATGTTATATCCTCTCTTCTGCACGGGCAAAAAACATGAAAACTCTTGATGCGGCTGGTTAGCCTTTCCACCTCCCACTTTTCCGACTGTCTGACCTTCTGCGAGAGCTGACATTAAAAAGTCAAAAGTGGCAGCTCAGACCTTTAACGAAAATAAAAATGAAATAAAATCCAGAAACACTGTCTTTACTCTGTTACAGATATTACATTGCGCATACGACGCGTTGAACACTCGTGCCACGTTATTTAATGCATTTTTCAACTAACAGTGACTTCGATTAGCTTGCTAAAAAATTCATTAAAAACTTTTAGCTGCCAAGACAGCAGCAACACATTCAACTAGCAGCCGACTCTGGCAGGCAAGTTGAATATTTTATAAAGTGTCGTTAGTGAATACCCACCTTTCTCCACTCTTTTTCCCGAAAGCAGGGCACACAATTTGTTGCAAGCGAGCAAAAAGAAAAAAAAAGCTGGCTAAACGTGCTGCAGCGAAAAAGAAAAATCCAGAAGCTGCAGTTGGCCAAGATTGAGACTGGGAAATGGATGCTCCTGTTGATGGCGACGTCTGAACCCGCAGGGAAAATTGGGAGCAGGGGGAGGAGCTGGGGCAAAAGCAACTAATAGACAGCGACGTGGCTGTTTGGGATCTTGGCCCAAGATGGATGACAAAATGTTTGGCCGAAGCATTTACTTGGGGGTCGGGAGTTGAGAGGTCAGCCGGTTGCAGTTGTCAGGTGCAAACGTGAGTCCGCTTAGAAAATTACCAATGTGGAAATCAATTTCATCAATTTTCCGTTGCAGCTTGCGAGTGGGCGACTATAAAGTCGGTTCGTATTCTTGTTTTTCTATAAAAGCCATCAAATCGCTTGAACTCCGCAGTTTGAATGGATTGGGTAACTGGGACTTTAATGACAGCCAAATGCGATTCATGTGAGCGATTATTGAACTGGAAAAGTGACAAAAGTATTTTAAATCCCAATGAATATTAAACGATGCAGAAGTAACCAAATCAATACAAGGCTTTTGGGTTTGAATGAATTTGTGTTTCATTTCTTAATTTACTCAATGAACGGTTATTCTAATAAGAATTATAAGGCCGCCTTGGTAGAGCTTGAAATTGATCGATATTTGGACAATATCGATTCGATAATATCAATGTTTTGAAGGGAAAACTCAAAATAAATATCGAGAAATAGCAAAGTGTCGTTATTTTTTAAAGCTCTATTCCTTGGTGATCGTAATATTTAATTAAAATTCCAATTTAGTTGAACTCCTTTAATTTAATACAATAACGAACTAGAAAAGATTTTTTATTTCAATCTAATAAATTAAATTACAAAAAGTTGTAACAACTTATTTATTTATACAACCGAATTTCTTCCCATAATTTCCCAAACGAAATTGTCACACTTTTGTCATCTCCAGGGTATACCGAATACCACGCAGCATACTTAATCATTTCGACCCGAAAGAGATTGTTGCCGCCCCAACCGGGGATTCGTCGCCCAGCTGATTGAAAATGAGGAAATTGCTAAATGGATTTCGGCTGCTCTAGGCCGCCTTTTTTGGGCTCACTTCAAAGGGGGCGCACAAATCTTTTCCAGCAGACTGAAATTGTGTCTTAAGCTCGACTCAACATGCATTAGCAACACGCTAGGCCCATCGCAGTGTTAACAACGAGGGAGTCAAAGGGTGAGAGGCTGCAGGTGAGGGGTTAAAGTTGCTCAGCCTGTCGACGGGCCAAACAAAAGCCGCTTTTGCAGTTGTTGTTACAGTTGAATTCGGCACAAGTAAAAAAAGGGCGAGGAAGGATTGTAGAAGAACGGAAAAAAAGACAAAGCCGTTACACATGTGTCAAGGTAATAACGTTGCCTGAGCCTCAACCGGGAATCGTCGAGGGGCTGGCGGAAGAAATGCTCCCCATTCCGCTCGACTATTCCCACAGCCCCTCTACAGATAAGGACAAAAAACTGGAGGCCTACCCTAGGAGCATACTTAAATGTATGCTTAAACATCTTTCATTTAACTTAGGTACATAAAATTTAATTTAAATATTAAGCATAAAACAAATTTTAAAACCAATTTTTCAACATTTTATGAATGTTTTATCATTTATCATTATTTTAACGTAGGTAGGTAAATTACATATAATTTAAAAATTAAATATATTTTAAAATTTTGTAAATGCTTCATCATTTTGATTTTATTTTTTATAATTGTTTGTAGATACATTTTTATATATTTCCTTTAAATTATTAAAATTGTAACATACCTATATAAATAAAGTATAATTTATAATTTCTGTTTGGAAAATTTATTAGTTTAGTTTAAAATATTTGATAAATTTTTAAAAATTTTCAAGGTAATTCTAAAATATTTTCGAATAAATATTACATTTTGTCCAAACTCATTCCTTTTAAAACTCCTAGTTTTAGTCTCATAACTGTATTATTTTCATCTTTGTCTGTCGACAGGTGTGCACAATTTCCAGTTGAATCTCGGCCAGCTTTGGAATTGCCGGATTGGGCTGGGAGTGGGCTGAAATGGGCATGTTGGGTGGTTGTGAGGTGGAAAGCTAGGGAGAGACACCTAAGCCCGAGCTGCCCATTCCCCATTCCCGGAGTGTCACATTTTTAGCCCTTTCATACGTGCCCAGACAATGGCAAAAGGGTCAACACTATTTCGGGACTCGGCTCCTCCTGTGGGGCTTCCTATTCCCACCACTCCGATCCTTTCGCTCCGACTCCGAGATTTGAGCGCATGTTATTGGCCGGATGAAAGCTGTGTAAATAGCATTTAAATCCCAGGTACACTCCCCTCCTTTTCTGGTATTTGCTGGCCTTTGGCTTGTTGAGAATTTCCAAGCCAAGGCGCAAAAAGTGTTTGTGGTATAAATACGAATTAAAAGGGCGAGTCCAGCAAGGCGAAATTGAAGATTATTTGACAGATTACAGTGCCGAGAATAATTTACAAATGGTTTTCCCCACACTGGCAGTTTGATGAACTACAACGAAATGTCAAATGGCCAAAAATGCCCATACCACCGAATGTTGCCCAGAAATATTTCTCACATTTCGGGCAGGATATTGTAGATCGTAGAGAATTTCAAATTGGAAATGCACTCGATTATGCAACAATTTGCATCGGCCAGGAAAGTTCAAGCCTACCTGGGTTGGACAACAATTAAATTGACACAAGAGATATCACATCGTTGGACGAATGCGAGACGAGAAACATTTTTAATTGAAAATATTTGTACATTTGACACTGCCATCAACCGCAGGGCCCTGTTCGAAATATCAATTTGGGCAACACAAAAAACTGAGGAAAAAGAACTGGCATTCCGACAAAATAAATGCAAAGCTGAATTTCTTTGGGGAGCGGACACACAGTTTATTGATTGTGCATTTAAATATTTTATTGCATTCTACGAAACACCGCAAACTAAGTTGCAAATAGATGCCCAAATATTTTACCATATTTTATAGCATTCCCACCCATCCATTTGGTCTTCCAGTTATTTAGTGGGCAGTGCCAGAATTTTGAGGCAATAATTTGTTGTCTTTTATGTGTGCAGATGTGTGTGCCTGGTTTAATTAAAATACCTATTCACCTAGCCCACACTTTCCAAGCATTTTTGTCAACTGGCTTCATCGTGCTTTATTTGGCAAAGTAATCAAATTATGTTGCATACGAAATTCTGCAAATTGTTTTTATTGTCTCAAATTCCTTTTAGAAAGATGAAATGTGCCGGCGTCAAAAATAAAATAAATGATAAAACAAACACCAAAATCTTTAAATGAACAGTTTTGCTAATGTTGAAAGTTTAGTACATTGTGGCATGAAGTCCAGCCCACGGGGCGTATACGTTATGTTCAACCATTTGATAAACACTTCAGATTTTTATGAAAATTTTTATTAAAGGATTAAATTAAACATATTTTAAAAGATGTTTAATTGAACTTTATATTTGTGAAGGTAAAATAAATACAATGGTTTCTCGTTCACAATGAAATAGGATATTTCACAGGATAATGCTGTTTTTGCCTTTCCAGTCATGTTCATTATCTTCGTAAAAAAAAACCTTCACATGAAATTACATATAAGTTATATTTAACTTTTCACCATATTAAAAGGGCCTGAAAGCCCACAAAAATGCTTTCCGCTCGGCCAGACCTTTAAGGTAGGCGTGGTACATCCTGGACCGCCCCCTTTGCCAACTCGGCAATTAATTAATGCTCATTAGTGGTGGAGCGGAGTCCCTGACAGGACGAGAGTCACACAGACACAAAGGGACGACGCATAAAATTTGATAAGCATTTAAGCATGTAACTCTGCACTTCCGGTGCTGTATGCGTGTGTGGGTGCGATAGAGGGAGACAGATAGAGCCAAGAGACAGTCAACTAATGCACAGGCTGCAATGATTTATTATTAGGTAGCTAAATTATTCACGCGCCCGGTTTTTGATGGCGAGAGAGGAGGGGAAACTAAGGTGGGGCGCAAATAAAGATTAATGATGGCGTAGCTGAATTTTTGCACGCCCCAACCAACCTGTCAGCCCTGTCTATTTAACTGTCTAACCCAACCAAATCTCTAAAAGCACCGACAAAAACATGTGAGAAATTGAACAAAAATCTCATAAGGAAACTAAATTCTGGAAAACAAATAAATATTGCTCAAATATGTAACATTACTAAGATTAGATTACTGTTTTGTAATTTTATTTATTTATTTTAAATGAGTAGAAATACTGATACTGGGACATAAAAATATAAAAAAAAATGAAATTAAACATGAATTTTTAAACAAATTTTAAAATGTGTATGTGTCTCTAAAATGTTTAATATTTTATCATAAATAAATACATACATAATTACAAAATTAATATTGACGTTTACTGTTAAGCTATATATAATTTATATTTTTTGAAATTTACTTGCTAAGACTACTTTAATTTACACTATTTTTTTTTAAATTTTGGTAACCATGGAAAAAAACTTTCCTTATTCCATATGTTATATTGATGTTTTTTTCAGTGAAGCCATCGATCCCTCTCTCTATCTCTCACACACACTCTCTGTTGTTTTTGAACGCTCCTTTGTGCAGATTTCCGCATCCATCGCGGAACATATTACATACAAGCTAGCCTCGTCATCATTCGCATCGTAATTCAGTTGTGCGTGAAATTTATGCATACGTGTGTTTGCTTATGTCGGCGTGCATATATGTATTTGTGTGTTTTTTGTACACCGAAGTGTGCGTGTGCGGAGCCATTCCATCTGGTTTTTCACAGTTGGTTTTTGATCCACGATATGTTTCATTTACATTTTTCCCGCAAACTCGCTGTTGCTTCACCTTTGACGTTTTAGTCGCGGTTCGTAATTCCCATTAGAATAAAATCAGGTTGTGGAGGCGTGGGGAACCCCCTTCTACGGTAGTGGAAGTGCGGAGACCCGATTGTGGCCCGGCTCTGCAAAGAGAACTCGTCTCTTGCATATTTTTTGAATTTTATTTAAGCATTTGATGTGGTAATTCTTAATGCGATTGTATATTCCATCCAATGGCAAACTAGCTTTGCATTTTGAATTATGCTTTAAGCGACCTCCACAGTTTAAATAGAAAATTCTATAAAATCCTTTTTGAATCTATTTACTAATACTTTAAAGTTTAGCAAAATGTTATGCATATGTAAATTAAATAATTTTTAAATTAATTGACAGTTAATTGTCGGTCAAGACTTTATGATTATAGTTTCGAAACCATGCTAGCAATCATATTAAAATATTTTCAATGGCTTCTCCTTTTGCTGAACAAATCTCATTTCCTTGCACAAAGTTTACCTTCCGCTCTTTGCCCCATTAGAATTCTAAACTGTTGTTTTCACATCCTCGTGTTAATTTGGTCTGATAAGTTCTTGATACTCGCATTTCGTTCAAGTGCAAGAAATGTTCAATATGCTGATAGCTTCGCTCTGAACCAAATGATAACACACAATAATGGGACAACAATGATGCATTTTCAGTGCCATTGGGTAAACATAATTTAATACAATTTGAGCTTATTACTTGAAGACCAGAGTCGAGACCTTTGATTTGATTAACATGAAACAACGAATGTCTGGGGACCAATTGTGGGACCAACTGTTTAGTAATCGATGCTGGGCCAGTGTAATTCGGCCCAAACACAAATACAATAATTTTCAATTAAATTTGAAAAGTGTTTTCCCATATCCGTAACCAAAATGCAGCAATAACAATAAGTTGTACAAACATGCCGGCAATTTGGAACACAGCTCGCCTTCTGACAGCAGCTGCCTTGTGGCCTGGGCTTTGTAATTTTAATTAAGAGGGCCAGCCGAATCTCCCAGCTCCTTGGGAACCTGGCTTAAATATTCATGCAGCTGGCCAGCCGGCTGATGATGATGGATAGCAGAAACTGACACAGGGGCCAGGATTTGTGGGCAGTGTGATAAGTGGAGATTTCTCAGCTGAGTCACACAGCTCAAAAATAGTGTTCAGTTGATGTTCCGTCAATTAATTACGAAAGGTCGAAATTGCTTCAGTCAGTTTTTAATCTAATTAGGGGAAATAGCAAATATTGAATGCTAAATTACAGTCCTATTAAATCCCATTCCTTTATGTGCACTCCAAACAGCTCGAGTTGCATTTAATTAAACGCCTACGAGGCAACTGCAGTCAACACTTCTTCTGACACCAAACAAAGAGTCTTTTGTTTCGCAGCTAATTTCGAGCAGCAAAGTACAAATTTCGGATGCATTTCCACAAGAGCATAAACAAAAATGAACAGCCACTGCTTTTGTTGTTCCACTCATAATGAGCTTCCGCTGCTCGGTTGTTGAACAAATTTGGTAGAGCTTTTTTGTGAGCCCTACCATACTCGTATGTTGCATAACCCACCCATATGAGACACATTTGATATGCAACGAACTCAGCCCGACTCAAAACTCAGCCCGCTGTTTATATTTTGTTCAGCTCTTGTTCATTATGTATTTAATTACGCTTTTGTGCATTCTACAACGCACATGCAAACACTAAGCCGCAAAAAAGTTTGGCCGGAGCATGAAAAAGTTGTCCTGGCCCCGAACTCTTTGCCTACTTAAATGTCATTAACAATTTTTGCAAACGCCCCGACAACTTGAAAACTTTAGGTGTAAACTAATCGAATTATAGTTAAATATTTAATTAAATAATATTTGAGCTTAGTGAGTAGGTGGATAGAATATCATCAACCATAAATGGGAAGAACAACAGATGAAAATAATAAAATAATAATTAAAAAGGCAAATAGGTTTAAAAGAAATTATCAAATTATATGAATAGCATTACAAGTTCAATAGCATTTTAAATTTAGAAAGAATCCATTGTTCTTAGCGCATTAATAAACTTGAAAAAATACCACAACAATAATAATAATGTAACAATAAATTATAATTAAAGTGTGTACTCAAATACTGTGTTTATACGATGCCGAATTCACGCTATCATTTCACGCTTTCGGCCGATTCGTGTCTGTATAAACGCCATTTCGTGAATTCGGCAACACACGAAAGTTGACTATGATTTCAGCCTGAAAGCGTGATTTGGTGATAAGCAGATCTGGTAACTCTGTATAAATTATCGACGTTGCCAGATCGCTAGAAATTGAAGGCCCTTTACAGGCTATTTCTCCACTCAGCGGTATTAAAAGTTAAAAATTATCACCTATTTTTACCGGTCCGGCATCCCTATCAGCTGAGAGTGAATAAAAGCATGAATTCTCGGCTGTCGTATAAACAGGGGATATTTCTATATCGCGCTTTCAAGAAATCGTGATTGCCATCGTATAAACATAGTATAAGTTACGAAAGCAATTTAGGAATATCTCACCCTACTTTGCTATAGCTAAAAATATTTTATGCGGCTTACATAATTACTAGCTAGCTGTTTACATATGCCTGTGCCATTGTTATTATTGATGCTGGATATGGCGTATGCCATTAGGCAAATCAATAAATATTTTATTATATTCGTTGATTTGCAATTATTTGGTTGAATGTAATGAATAAATTACAAATCGCCAATCAATTCGTTCAACCAGAAATGTGAAATAAATATAAAATGAGAGGAATTGCGTAATTTGGTTTTAAATTGGTGAAATTAAACATTGAATTTAAAATAATTTATTTGTTTGATGTATTTTTATTGGTGGCCCAGTTGACAAAACCTAAAGCATTGATTGATTAATGGAGGAATTCTGTTGTGGTAATACACTTTAGTTGAGCTTTTTTGTGAAGAATTCTTAGAACTTTTATTTAAATAAATTAAATCGAAAGCTACATATATCATAAATCAATAAATAAAATATATTAATAATGTTTCAAGTATAAAATGATTATAAAAATTGTTCAACAAAATTATTTATTTATTTATTATGATAAGCGACTTAAAGTTTTCTAACATATTTTGAAATATCAATATCTTCTTGCAGCTTTAGTTTTCCTTTCTACCTTCCTGGGGTTCTAAAAAATATTTATTGTTTTTCGATACCCCGTTGAGCACCATTTTTTGTTAAACGTCTAGAAAAATGCTGGAGAATTTCCCTCTATTTGTTCCGCCATCAACTCCCCAAAGTAGTTCGCAATTTCCGCAGCATCCACTTTGAGTTTTCCCGTCGCCAGGCAATTGCAGATGGCATTATTAGCCATTGTTTGAGGCATTTCCCGCTTCGCAGCCATGACTCTGGCCTCGTTGAACGGCTAATTCAATTACGCTCCGTCTACGTGTGTTTGCTTTGCTTCCCTCACCTGGAGTGCAATTGCAGTGATGCCCATTACACACCTGTATGCACACACTTCTCGGCACTCAGTCACGCATGCGACCGCCATGCCAACGAAACGAGTTTATAATAAGAATAATAATAATATGTTGGCAGCATAATGCAAAAACATTTTGCCATTTATTTACGCCAGGCAAAAGGAGGAGAAGCCGGAGAAAAGTCGGCCCACGGGTCGGGCACGTAATGAATATGAGTTAAAAAGTGTTGGCCTCTACCCTTTCACATATGTATGTATGCAGGAAATGTGGCAAAAAAGGAGTGGGCATTTGCACACTTTCCACGTGCTCGGAGTGAAAATGAGTGGCACTAATTTGAAGAGACATGAAATTAAATTTAAATAATTAAACAAATGCCTTTTGTGCCTCTACTTACGGCCTAGGGCTTCATTTTTCATCGCTCCGACCCGCTTTTAATTAATTTTGAAAAAATCCAGCTCTAGGCGGTTTTTATGAATGCAACAAAATACATCAATTGACGAGGGGAAAAACTTAATATAATAAATATTCAACGAAACCTTTTAAAGTGGCGAAAGGGGGCTTAAAGAATAATTTAAATGAATCTAAAAAATATTTTACCACAAAATTCGAATTTAACTAATAGATATGTTAAATCCAGTTATTTATAGCTTAGACATTTTTTATGCTAGGAGACTTTTCTTATTATTACAATAGAAAGCTAGAAAGGTAGCTATATATTATTTACCCTTGCAAATCATTGCTATTAACTTGCAAAAACATTAAATTTAGATTTACTTTCGTATATGTTACAACAATCTAAATTTTAGCTGCTTTCGTATTATTAAGACATTAATGTTTTGATCCTTTCTATGGAAGCTCTATAATATAGCCGTCCGAATTTGTTAAATTTAATTTCAAATTTTGAAATGTTAAAGAAAAGCTCTATCCAAGAGAAGAAGAGAATGTAATAAAAATCAACAAAGATTTTTTTCCTATTAATTTCCATAAATTTTCCGACCGTTCCTATGGTAGCTATATGATATAGTGATCCGATTTTTTAAAAATTGAATTCGAAACTCAGAAATGTTGAACAAATAATATTCCCAAGAGTAGACGGTAATACTTTAAAAAAACACAGAAGCTTGAGTTTTTTTCGTTCTTTTTTCCGATCCTTCCTATGGGAGCTATAAGATATAGTTGTCAGATCCGGCCGGTTCTGATTTATACACTACCTGCAATAGAAAGAAGACTTTTGGGAAAGTTTCATCCCAATAGCTTAAAAACTGATAGACTAGTTTGCGTAAAAACGGACAGACGGACGGACAGACGGACATGGTTAGATCGACAAGTTTATTGATGCTGATCAAAAATACATATACTTTATGGGGTCAGAAACGTCTCCTTCACTGCGTTGCAAACTTCTGACTGAAGTCAGTATACCAAATATTTATTTAATTGCAGATTAATAAAATCGTATTTCCCAATTAACTTTCTTGGCCATTATGAACAGAATCATAAATGAACACCCCTCGAGCCAAATCAGCTCAGTTCATTTAAATGTATACAACGAAATCGACACTTGTGGGCGATAGCGGAAAACAATTGTGTGAATAATAAAACACTTGTGAGAGATTATTTTCGCCTTCGGGGGCCTAGCATACTTTTCAGCGTCACAATTTGCAGTTAAAACAAAAGCACATAAATGCGTGTTTACTTAATGCGCTGTTCAATATTTAATTAGCCCAGGAATTCCCTTGTTAATGAAAAATGTCGAATCAAAACCAATAATTCAATGCGTTGGCCAAAAGACAATGGCCAGTGGGAAGTGCAGTATTGTGCATGTCAGGCTATAGATTTAATTAATGTTAACACGACGACTTTGACAGGCACACAATACAAATAGTTGGGGCCACACACACACCGACACTCACACGGATGGAAACGCACACAACGATAGTGCACTTGGTCCTGCTGATGACTGACAAATTGAAATGGTCGCTCCTGGCCGCCTAAGTGACTGACTTTGACTCGGAATATAAAGCAATATGCATGCATATAGCCAGAAAGTGTGTATGTGTTGCATTTGCTTAATGTCAATTGTCCTGCACACGCACACATACACAAAGGCACATGAGCTTGTCATGTCTGGACTTTGCAGCTGCCATTTGGTTTGTTGGCACTCAAGTTGACTGGCCGGGTTTATTGTAAACATGTGTGCTAACAACTCAGGATGTTTAGGACAATAGCACACACACTCGCAGTCATTAAAATTGTGATTTACTTGGCCAAGTTAAGGAGAGACCAACCAGAAAACCTCATCAATGTATCTATGCGCACCCAGGAACTGTAAACATTTCTTTAACTCAGAAACTAATCAATCAACTCAGAATCGGAAAGCTGTAAACTTTTTCACACTCGACAAAAAATTAAATACTCAAAATTTATATTTTATTCCTTACTTTAAAGGAATATGACATTAATTTAACTGTGCAATAAAAATAAAATTGTATATTAAAAAAATATTTCTTGACTTACATGTTTTCCGAAAAAATAAATAATTTTGTATAATAGTTAACTTAAATTCCACTATACTGGGCTAGCTATTCCACTAAAGTTTCCCCCAACTTTCCTCTATAAAAATTCCAATTTCGCCAATCCACTTTGATTCACTTTCATAACTTTATGTGCGCGCCATAAATTTTCGGGCAGAGCCCCTAAATTAATTGCCACTGACTTTTTAATTAACTAAAACTAAATTTCATCCCCTCCAAGCGCGCCTGCAATTTGTTTGGCCACGCGCTGGTCTTTGTATTAATAGCTCGTAAAGATAAATTTTCAAAAACCTAATTGGTTTATTTGTCTGGCATAAAATTTGGCCCCAGCCATGGCAACAATTTCCGCGCTGCATGAGTGCCACAATTAAAGCGATGAAAACAATGCCAAAAATCCATTGAGGATAAAGAAGAATCGTATAAATAAAATAGAAAATGGAAAACTTTCTGCCAGTCAGGTTGATTTTCGTTTTTGGCTTAAATCGCTCGCGCGGTTTGGATTTTTACACAATTTTTCAATTTCATATTGGGGCCTTTTCTCGTTTTTCCGATTTTTCGCTGATGTCATTGCTCGCTACGAAGTTTTACTATTATTGCCGTTGGTTTTATTGCCGACTAAAGCAAAGTGTGTTGTCATTTATCGATTTTATAGCGACCGCACACGGTTCCCCTGCACCCCTTACTTCATCGCTTACCCAACGCGTTCCGTGCCTTATCGAATGGCCATATCTATATGGACAACGCCTCTGTTTGATTTGCACGCATTAAACTGTAATCTGGTCAAGGTTTATATGGATTGTTGTTTTAGTTCTCCCTGTGGGATTGCTAAATGTTTTGTTTATATCCATTTGCCAATTCATCTGGAACCACTCTGCCCTGAAATGATCTCAGTCTCAAAGCGCGAGGCAAATATTTTGATTGATATTTCGATTTTATGAGTCAGTTGAGGAATGCCAAATTGTGCTGGGTAAGATCATCTGTATGTTCATATCGATTTCTTTCTTAAATGTAGGACACTAGTATATAGCAAAATAATTCAATTCTAATAATTAGAAGAAGTAAAAAAAAGCAAATAAATATTAGTAAGTAAAGCAACAAAAGCTATTAAAAAATGTGTCTTAAATTTATAAAAATAAATACAAAAATAATTTTCAATAAGAATAACTAGATGAATTAGTTAAAGCTAAAATTAGAAAATTATTCCTAAAGTTTAAAGAATTTTTATATCTAAGTATAATTTACAAACAATTTTTAAACATAATAATGTGTGTATTAAGGGAAAGCAACACAAAATATTTTATTTTTTATAAGACTAGTTTTTATTTTTAATATTGCAATAAATAAGCAATAGATTATTTTAAATGTTTATAAGTCTGTAAGTGATCCCAATCTTGAAAACATCTTGCCGGCATTTATTTCACCTCAATTATCTGAAAAATACAACTTCCCCCCAGTGAAAATAAAAACATACACATTTGAAGTTCGATTCGTTTCATTTGTTCTTGGCTTCATTTTCATTTCGTTGGCCTAATCCAATACGATTTTTGTGCTAAATGTTTACACATGTAGATTGGTTTTTACAAAGGATAAAATGGACATACGCACATTTATACACAATTTAAAAAATAAGTTAATTAGAGTTACAACAGTATATGTAGGTAGGTCTGTGTGTCGAATGCATAAATGCGAAAATACAGGAAAATCATGATGCAATCATATAACTATGTTTTCTTGCTTGAGTGTTCCGTGTGTTTTGTGTGTTCTATAATTAAACAATATGTATAAAGTTTGTTTACTTCAACACCTTGAAGTTTCCCCTTTGTGTTCTTTAACATGAATAAAAAATAAAGTTCTGCCAACAGCAATGGAAAAAACGTTTCGTTTCCCATTTACAACAGTACATAACATTCATATATATATTTTTATGTATAAATAGATTCTTGGTAGGTATATGTAGTTAGATATATATCAACAATTGCCCAGGTAGCAAGTTTTAGGAGTAAACGTAATAATAACTACAGATATAAATATAAATTTTAATGGTAATAGTTCTCTGTTCGTATCGTTTCATTACTTCACTCTATACCCATAATCCCCATCACACTTTTCCTATCCTCCTGTTTATAACAACAACAACTAGGGTTACAAATGGCACATACATTTCAGATCAAAAAGCTTATATAGTATATAGTAGTATCATTGTTTTATGCTCGAAAAACAATTAAAAAGTATCTCTTCAGCGGCGTGAAATTACATTTCGACGCTCGTAACAAATAAATTCCCCTTCTCTGGCTCTTCCTTTTGTGGACAACAAAAATACTCAGTATAATTGCTTTAAGGCGGTGCCCGGAATTACAAAAAAAGAAATCCAGGCATCATCAAATGTGGACCACAAGTATTTCGGATTCGGATCATTGTTAACCATTGTTAAAGCACTGCTCCAGAAAAAGTACCAATAAACAAATTAATTTCCAAATAACTGCCCAGAACTCTGGCCTCACTCCTTTTTGTTGAGGAAGTGGAGGACATAGTGGAGTACCAGGTCGTAGCAGTACTTGTACTCGGTCATGTTCTCCACTAGCTGGGGCCGATGTCGTCGCACCGTCTTCACCGCCTGGAAGACGTCGACCTCACCGTGCTGGATGACCTGCTCGATGCACGCATTCGCGGCACAGTAAACACCGGCGCGACTGCGACCATCGGGCGAGACAACGCACACAGGACCGTAGTCGACCTTGTTCCGCCAGATCTCGACCATGTTCATCAGGTAGACCAGCGAGTTCGTCGAGCTGGGCACCTTGTGGCCCATCGGCCAGCAGGTCAGCTGGAACAGTTGGACGGTTCGCGTCGGGGCCTTGACCCCGGCCATCATTTCGGTGAGCGAGACGATCTTCTTGTTGATCTTGAACTCCCACTGCTTGATGTTCGTGTAGCTCTTGGACATCACATAGTGCACGGAGAACACCGGTCCGTACTTCTCCATCTTCGATTTGTTGGGCCAGAAGGAGGGATACTGCTGCGACTGCGAGGGCGGCTGGCACAGGACCACAACGGCCGAGCACTCCTGGTCGTAGACCAGGGACCAGAACTCACCCAGTGTGTGCTTCATGGGCCACTCGGTGACTATGTACTCCCGGGGCTTGGTGTAGCCGTCCACGAAAACGGAGTTTATGTAGTCCGTGAAGGCGTTGCCCTGGAAGGAGGTCAGGTAGGGCCGGAAATTATCGGGCGGTACGCACAGGACATCCCTGTTCTTCTCCCGATTATCCGCCCGGTGGCCGCCGGCACAATCGCCTATGGTAAATCGGGGGGTCTGCTTACATATCTGATCGTACTCCGCCTGGTACTCGTTCATTTTGGTGCCCGAATTCCGCCTGGCCTTGGCCTTCAGGCGATCCGATAGCTCCGAGACGGGGAACCAGGTCTTGCCGCAAATGATGTGCTCCTCCAGGGTGTCGTATATGAACTTGTACTGCTCGACATTCTCCACCAGACCCTTCCGCGACTGCCGCAGCTTCTTGAGGTAACCGAAGACGTTGAAGCACTCCTCCTCCTCGGCCAGCTCCAAGTTGGCATCGATGGACATGTAGACGCCCGACCGGCCGCCGCCATCGCTGCAGTGCACCAGGATGGGACCCCGCATGTCGTCCTCGTCCTTGATGATATTGCCCACCACCAGTCGCACTCGCCGCCGGAACTCGAGCAGGGCGTTCGAGAAGGGACACGAGTGGGAGTACCACTCGGTGTAGTGAAACTGCAGGATCAACCGCTCGTCGGTCACCTCCTGCTTCTCGTTCATCTTGTAGAGCCTGAACGTGCGTATGTGAAAGTTGGCCAGCTGCTCCTCCCTTACGATGTTTATGTAGATATCGCCGTACTGTTCGTGGACCTCCATATTGGGGGGCCAGTACTGATGGCACATGACCTTGGCGAAGTCGAAGGTTTTCGTCAGCATCACAATGGCGCTGATGTTCTCCTGCCAGACCATTCGCCAGTAGGCCTGGACCGTCTCCTCGACGGGTCCCTGGGTCACGATGTACGCGTTCGGCTTGAGCAGACTGTCCACATAGGAGGCGTTCACATAGTCCGAGTCCTGTAGGCCACCCACCTTCTCGAGGACCACTCGATTGTAGTCGTAGGGAATGCACTTGGGGTTCTGGTTCTTCTCCAGGTTGTTCTTCTTCATCGCATGCCGACAGGTGTTGCTCTCCACCTTGGCCGCCGTTTGGAACTCGAGCTTGTAGAGCACCGGGAACTTCCTGCGCAGGTCGCAGAGTTTCAGAAAATGTCTGATGTCGATGGGCCCATTGGGTATCGTCTTCGATAGGGAGTTGTTCTCGTCGCGCGCCTCGAGCTTTATCCTTTCGAACGACAGCAGTCCGCTGTTGAGCATACTCAGCTTAATGGTGTTTGGTATGGAGACGATGGCTCGGCTTTTCCGCTGCTGCTTCTCCACGTCGTCGTATCGGGCGGATGACCTCGACCTGTGCTTTCCAGCCTTTCCGCCCCCAGCCCCACTACCACCCCCCGTGGCCGCCGTCATTTCTCCTCCTGGTGGTGCTGCTGGTGATTTTCCTTCGTTTTCCGCTGCTTCTGGCTTTCCCACAAGCTGCTGCGTTGTCATCATCAAAATCACGATGCCAGAAAGTGTTGTCGTCGTCGTGGTTGGGTTTTTTTTCGATTCGTATAGGAGGAGGAAGTAGTCGATTAGTCCACTTGCCTCTGCATTTTCAGCGATTTTTCTTCTTCTTGTTATTTTCTCTCTGGGTTAGTATATATTGCATTCCAAAAACATGGGCGGGTTAGTACTCGAATTTGTTAGCTAATTTGTTCACCTTTTTGTGGCTTTATGTGCGTTGCGTTGCCCGTTTGGTTCTTTATAAAAAGAATTTCGTGTATATTTTGTGTATATTCGTATTTTCTTGCTTTTCCTTCCTCCGTCTCGTTCCCTCGATTCCATTCACTTCACTACAAAAAACGCGACGAGTCGATTTTCAGCAGCTGCCTCCTCGTTGTTGGGGCGAAAATCGTTCGGCGACTGAAACCGCGGCGCTCCAAAGAGCCGATTGGCATCGAAAACTAGCCTTTTCCTACCACAAAAACCGAGGGAAATTCGTGACGAGAGCGAGGAAAAGACAGCGAGAGAGCGGTTGAGCGGGAAAATGCAAGGCAGAGAGCCCGTTTTCACCATGGCCCATGTGACTGGCGCCACTTGATGGGCGCAACAGCGGTGGGGCGGGTATTTTTAGACAGCGCGGGCGGACAGCGCTAAGTGGCCACCGTGGGTTAATCGTTATGGATGATAAAAATAATAATAAGAAAAATTTTTTTATTTATTTTGTTAGTCGAAAAAGGGTCAAAATGGATTTTATTTGTTTTATTTAGATCATTTCTATTATTGAATTAATGTCAAAAAAAATAAAATACAATTCCATGAAATTTTCCCAAATACTTAACTTTTAAAAAATATTTTTTAATATCTTTTTAAATATCTTTTTGGGATTGAACACAAAAAGTTTTTGCTGCAATAATGTGAGATCATAAAATCGTGTAATTTTTCCGCCAATTTCCATCACTGTGCAATTCACCTTATAGTATGAATGAAAATTTCGTTTTCCCATTGCCTGCTCATTTCAGCTTTGTCTAAAATTTTCCATTTACCAACACCAAGGCATGTTTTCCTCTCTACTTGGCTATTTTCCGCATTTCTTCGCTCTCGCTGGGAAATTCTCTTGGCGCCTGCGCCCTGAGCGAGTTTTTCACTTTTCATTTTCGTATTTTGTTCGCTGTCTATTGTTTTGAGATGTGTAATTGAAAATTCCGCAGGTTAAATGAGGAAGTGACGCTGGTATTCGCTGGCATTTTGTTTTCCATATTTAATTGGCAGGGCGCTGGTCGGTGGAAAATCGAAAGCAAACACGCAGAAATATATCATTCTCATGCGAAAATAATTCGAGAACATATTTCGTCCTCAGTAATTTACATTTCCTGTTCGCAAGCAGCCAGCTGTGATGGTTTGTTGATATTTTCGCTGCCATTGTTATTATTGTTAGACTTTGTTTTTTTTTCTTTTTAAGCTCTATGCGTTCGGTTTGTTTGGGTGCACATTTTTGCACATTTTATTTCCGCATGCACACTTTGTCTGTCCCGGCGAACCACTGCAAATAGCATTTGGCACTGGCCCACGGAAAAAGAGGAAGCGGAGGCCCGTCAAGAGTAGCCATCAAGAACAAACAGTCCCAACAAATTGCAATTTCGCTGTAATCGTGTTTGAACCTCATCATTGGGGTTCGAGGTGCTCGAGAAAATTTCGAATTTCAAAATAATTACACGCGAATCCGACACGAGTGCAAGGCATCTCAAAATAAGCACAAGTAAAAATGCAAGGGATGTATATTTAAATGGCTGACTGACTGAAGAAGGCAAATTTTGATTAAAATTTGATTGTCATCTGGCCTTGATGCTTGACAGCACCAAGTTTGATGACCTCACGCTGATTGAGAGCCCAGAAATGCTGATGGAATTTCAAGTTCAGATGGCTTTTCTTCGAAAATGTAGATTGGAAAAATTGCATTGGGGAAATAATTGCATTAATAAATGGGTCAGGCTATAAGTATTTTCTAAGATATAATTGAGATAATACCATAGTAGATTTCAGTATTATAGTAACTAAAATATATTTAAATGTGGATTGCTGAATGTCAGTATAAAATTCTACTTGGAATTAATTGATTATAAAAATCCATTGATATCTACACAACATTTATTTTGAGTAAACTTTATTTTTCTAAATTATTTTTTTTTTACTTTTTAAACTATAAGTTCTCTACATCTTTAAACTTTTCCAAATTCACTGATTCTTTTTGAGAATCTCCTTAACCAACCGTGAACACTCTGCCAGCTGTCCCCATCTTTCGCGATTATTCAGTAAGCTTATTTGCATATTCCCAATTAACAGCTAACCATGAAATCGATGCCCCGACCCTCGGATTCTGTTTAGCGCAAATCCATAATAGATTTGAGTATGCGAACCGCCGCCACCGCTTATGCCCCATTAAGTCCCGAAGCTGGCCACAGGAATCGGAGTCGGATCACTTCTGTGGAGGAGTCCGTGGGCCTAATTTAATATATATGATCCGGTCGGTCGGTTGGTTGGTCGGTTGGTCGGGTCACACGAAAATCCCCCAGCAAAGCCGCTTGGTAATTGTAAACTGTAGTAGGCACCTAATTTGCGAACTGTTGAGCCATTAGAGGGCACAAGGTGCCTGCAGATCCTTCTTACCCGCCAGACCCCCAGTCACCACCCAATAAACCCACGCAGCACGGGCACTTAAGTACACAACTACCCTCACTCAACCTCTCCACGATTTCCCTTCATACACTGAGATACTGGCATTTGAGGAAACCCATTTTTAACAAGAGAGAACGCTATAGTCGGGTGCCCCGACAATCAGATACCCGTTACTCAGGTAAAGGGAGTGCGAGGGAGATGGAGATAGAAACTTTGAACACGCATAACTTTTTAACGAATGGTCCGATTTGAAAAATTTCTTCTACATTTCGATAGGTATTGATAAACACAATAAAACTGCATTTTTACTTTTCCGAAATATTGAAATTTTTAAAATCGTATATAAGCGATTGTGGGCGTTAGAGGGGGCGTGGCACCCTTTTGAAACAAACTTGCGCTGCGTAGGAACTCCAAGAATCTTCATGCCAAATACCAATCTTCTAGCTTTTATAGTTTCCGAGATCTCAGCGTTCATACGGACAGACAGACAGACAGACAGACAGACAGACAGACAGACAGACAGACGGACAGACGGACAGACGGACAGACGGACATGGCTAGATCGACTCGGCTAGTGATCCTGATCAAGAATATATATACTTTATGGGGTCGGAAACGCTTCCTTCTCCCTGTTACATACTTTTGCACGAATACAATATACCCTTTTACTCTACGAGTAACGGGTATAAAAACCTATTTTACTTATTTTAAGGAAGATTATATATTTTTTTGTGCAAGTACTAAACGGTATTTAATAAAATTCTTTAAAACACGAAATAAAGATTATATTTTTATGAAAATATTCATTGTTTGATCTTGATAGTCGAGATAACGTCTTAAAATCATTATAGAACGTTATTGGTATTAACCCTATTTAAATTTCTTTTTTTTCAGTGCACCTTTGCCCCACCCATTGTCCCACTGCACATGTTTATGGCTAAGCCAACAAAGCGTTGACTGCGGTTGACCCCAGTAACTCGAACAATGAAGTTGGTGGCGGGGAAAAGACAGGGAAAAGAGGGACGTTCAGAAAGGACGCCTCATCAGCGACCAAATCCCCATGTAAGCTCCACAAAGGACAGCAGCCCACGGCCGAGGACCCGGTACCAAGGACCAAGGACCACGGACCATGGACCGTTCAACTAATTAGCATTAAATCAGCTGTAACAGCAGAAAGTGGGAGCAGGACTTACCTTGCCGAATATGGTGAGGCCGCCATGCTTCATGTTGAAGGTCGGCGCGTCCGCATAACTCGAGTCCGCCCAAGGGGTGTGACAGGTGGAGGTCAGCGTCATATACCGCACCCCAATGGCGTACAGGGTGCGCAGCACCGCCAAGGATCCGCCCAGGGAGTGACCGCCCTCTACGCCGGTGAGGGAGCACAGTTGCTGATTCTTGTGGGCATCTATAATGTCTGCAATGCAAATAAAAAATACAAAGTTCAATATTAATAAGTAGGAATGTAAGTAGCTCATTGCCAAACATATGCCCTTAAATTTAAAGTTTTAGCAATGAATCACTTGATTAAAGGACCTGAATAACTTATAACTTATTCAATGCCAGTTATATTTTTGGTATATCGTTGGGTAACTCGATTATTAAAATAGTTTTAGGTAAATTTAGGTAAAAGCCAAATTTTATTTAAAATATTTCAAGATTTTAAAAGTTAATAATTGTTTTAATGACTTAACTACACACCTAGTTGGGAATTAAATGAAAATTAAAAATACTTTTTCATTTCAAGCCCTTTGTAATTTTCTCCTTTCTGCAACCTAAACAGATGTGTGGCCGAAATGTTTTTGGGGCTTTGTGGTCAGGCGCAACTTAAACTTCAAACTTGGCTCGGCATTGTTTTTTGGCCATGAGTAACATTTGTTGTTCTGTGGCCTGTCATTTGCTCGGCTGCCCCCATTGAGCACTCAGTGCATTGTGGTTGTTCCAGGATTCTAAATTCCGGGTCCTGGGACTTAGCCCTCTTCCCTCCTCCCTTCAGCCCACCAGCCCTCCAAACTGTCAGTTTATCCCTGGCCAACAAAACATTTCGCTGGGCCATGCAATATTTACGCTTGTCTTGCTCCAACCAGCTTTGATCTGTTTCTTGACATTTTATTTTGCTGCCAACGAGCACTTGTCAAAATACTTGTGCTCTGTTCATTCATTTATTACCATTGTTTTAAGCCAGCCAAGCTTGAGTCGTGTTTGCTTAAAGTTCTTGGCCAAGTTTACACTGAGTGCTGGTAAGTACATATTTTCTAAAGTGGCGTAGAGTGGAGTTTTGGCAAAATAAGGGCTCAATGGTCAGTGGCAAAGTTTTAATGATTTGAAATAATAATTTGGCATGGAAAATTTGTAAAGAGCTTGAAGGGCTTGAAAGTATTGGCTATTGACTTTAACTTTTCAAAAGGTTCAAATGCTATACAAAAAGAAAACGATGTCTTCAGTTTTGAAGGGCTACTCAATTTATTAGGTACAGAGTAATTATAATTATTATTAATTGATAGCTCGATGACGCTTTTATTTTAACGATAAAAGGACATTTGTTTTTTTTAGAAGGAACGCTGTTATTGATTGATAAGGAATACATTTCCATTCTAATGGACTTGTCACTCATTGAATAGCCCTTTCGTTTTATCTGCAACTAATTGGGGAAACATGTTCCCCAAACCTTTCCCATTTGGACCAAGCCATTTGTGTTTCCCAGCTATTCAAATCAAGCATTTTGTGTGCCCAATTTTGATAACATTTCGAATGTATCGCCCACATTCACAAGTACAGAAAAGGCAAACGGAAAGCGGGTTAATAAATTTAGCCACATAACGAAGGCCAAAAGGCATTATTTGCCCCTGTCAGGGGAAGAGAAACTGGCGGCAGGAAAAGGACTCAAGACACACAGGACTGGCGAAGTTTTCATGGCTATAAGCAAATAAGCTGTGGAAAATCAAAAGCAACGGCAGGTGGAAGGAAACGGGAATTGTTCTCGATGCTGTTTCCTATTGCCTGCACTGGGAAAAATATTATTATTAAAAAGTTTGAACCCTTTCCGATCAAGAAAATGTAAAGTTAATTAATACTTATAAATTTTCTTTTAAAACAATTGTAAAAATTAAAAAAATCAAAAAAAAACTTGTTAAAGCCTACCTATTTATGAAAATTAAATGGCCGCTAGGTGGAGCCAGTAGCTTTGACGACTGCCTATCTTCATCTCCCTCGCACTCCCTTTAGCTGAGTAACAGGTATCTGATAGTCGAAGTACTCGACTATAGCGTTATCTCTTGCTTACGATAAATTTAATCGTTACTTTAACCATTAAAAATAAAAACCGAGAGCTTTGTTAGTTGTATTTTTCTGTGTGCTTTTCCTCGACTTTCCCTTCTATTTTCCTTCAGCCCTTCTTTGTATTGTTGGCAAAAGCCGAAATACCTGCCACAAGAACCTGGTCGATGTCGGAAACGTCGTAAAACCCTAAAATATGGAGCAAATAAACAAATGTACCAGGGCCAATACCAAAACCAATACTGGCGAATCCTTCTCAGGACGAGGACGAGGAGGCACTAAAATGCGCCACGTGAGCTGAAGTTCAATTTTGTAGCCAGGACTTTGACTCGGGCTGCATGTAATTGTCTGCGACTGAGACTGGGACTGAAACTGTGACTGCTACTGTTTTCGATTTCTGGTGACCGGGGCCGTAATGTATAATAGATGGCCCCCGTATCGGATGCGAATTGAGGCACTGACCGTGGAGCACTCTCTCGCACACTCGAGCACACGGGAAATGCTCCAATACATTTCAAAATGAAAATCCCAACCAAATGCCACTTGACGCAATAAACCAAAAGCAACGGGAACAATAAAGGCTGGGCAAAGGAGCTGGTTGAAATAGAGATACCCTAAGGGCTCAACATGAAATGTCAAAATTGTCAATGCTCATATTTCATTAGATATTATTAAAAAATAGTTTAAAAACTATCCTTTTATAAAATAAATCATTTTTTTTATGGAACTTTTGGAACCATTGTTGCTGCTATTCTATTCTTTTATTTTGCGTCTATCTGTTCCAATTAAAATGTAGCTTCTCTTCATTTTACCCAGCCCTTTCTAGGGAATATACCCTATTGTATTCAGAAAGCATTTGAGTGCCCAGGTTGATGCCAAATGCTCTGTTCGCTTCTTATTTTTCTTTCTTCTGCAGCAGAATGCAATTTTCTCAATATCCCTTTTCTCGAGCTACTGCTCCTGCTGTTCGGATTGTGGTGCCGGAGCTCTGTAAATTGAAGTTTACACTTTGAAGGTGAAAATTGAAAACTGCAAATAAAAACGATTCGCACATGGGGAAAGCCAAATGTAAAGTGGCTGGCTACTGGCAGGTGACAGTCGAGGAGGATGCCGCTACAAGGATATACGGGAATATATATATCCTAAGCGATATTTGTGTGTGGCTGTTGTGTTTATGCAGCGCTCATTTGTTTAGTTGAAAAAGAGACAGGAACTGGTACAAAAAACGTGAAGTGCACTTATCAAAATAAAGTCACGGTTTAGGAAGCTTTGTTTGTAAGAAATAATAAGAGAAGGTATAAAATTATGTGTTGAAAAACTATGATAAATTGTTTTTAAGGAATTAGATTTATTGTAAGCTTTCAGAAATAGGTATTTAATACTCAAACATAATATCACTTTTCCAGTACACCCAAAAAAAATGCATAGAAACGATGATCGATTTGATGTTATGTGGTATCAATTTTGACTTGATATGCCGTCACCTCAATTCGATATGCTGGAAATGTAATCAACAGGCCAATTCGAGTTTCGAATGTGTCTTTCTCCCTTCCACTCATGTAACTTTAAGCACTATTTCGCTCCATTTCGAATTAAGAGAGTTTGTACTTCTCGCTCCCACTCACGTCATATAAGTCGCCTCATTGCTTCTTCCTTCTTTTTCGAAGTCAGAGAATCTCCGAGAGAGAGATTTTGGTGAAAACGATACCGAAATACCAGAAATTTACCATGCGCATATGGATTTGACCGACACGTGTTTTTATTTTTGTGTGTTGTACCTACAGAAACTATTTAGCTATTTTGGAGTAAGTAAAGGGGGTTGGAATTAAATATATTTTAACTTCATTTTTAATTTTAGGTGTGTTTTTAGAATTGCTAATAGGTACATTCATACTTGTTAGTAGTTATGATTTTAAATATGATTTTATGAAAGGTTTTTCCTAGTGCAGCTTTCGGAATTGGATCTGGACTTCAGCTTGCACTCGTCCACGGACTGGGACTTGGACTTGGATTTGGTTTCGCATTCCGGAGCGCACTGAGTGACGTGGCCCGTCACTCGACGCGTTGTGTTTCGGTTCGTTAGGTTTGCATTTTTTACAATCACTTTGGCAGCAGTTCCTCCAGAACGGGACAGAGGAGGGACAAGCCCTGGAGTCCTGGACCCTGGGAGTCGGAGTGGGAACAGCACGCCCTGCTGCACTTGCTCAATAGTCACTTGGATTCGCATTTTATTTACACGACATGTGAGCGAGAGCGGACAACAATTTCGACTGAATTTATTTGCAGTAGTTAAAATAAAATGCTCGGTTTTATTTTATGCAGCGGCAGCTGGGATTTCACAAAAAAGCCAAGGGCCGCCGTGGAGACGAGGTTGTTTATTTTGATTCCCTTTTTATTTTGGTACTTTTGGTACTTTGCAGTGTGCCAAGGTAGGTCAGTTTTTGTTGCTCTTCGGGGTTTCGGTTTGATTTCTGCGTTTGGGCCTTTGATTCGCAGCTTGTTTACAGCCAGCTCAAAAGGGATTTCGTTTGATTATATGGAAATGTGGCGGGGATTTGCTTGGAAAGTAATTGGTAGTTTTTTTCCGGTAGAAATCAGTTTGCATATTATTATTTGACGTATCGTAGAGGGTTACGGGCTTTCGCGAGTTAAATTCGTTTGGAGGGATTTTGTTCGGGAAAGCTTTTATATATTTTGGAGATTGGTGATATTGACTCAATATAAATATAAAAGGATTTTCCTTTAATGAAAAATCATAAGAGTTTAAAAGTAAGTCTTTATCAAAATTATTTTTTTTGTGTCTTAAAGTTCATAATTTCAAGCTCTGTCCGGTATAGTAAATGCCTAGCAGTGGATAAAATTCTGCGAGAACCAATTATCCGAAAACAAAAAGGTAATAAAAGTTATTTAGTTATTTATCTACTCAAATATCCTGGTGCTGAACAAACGATTTTTGAAAAAAGCCCAATGAGTAGACCAATATACTTATGTTTTATACATTGTATCCTAATTACTAAAATCTAAAAATCAAACAAATTAAATATTTAATTGCAACCTTTCTATAAAAATTATTGAAGAAGGAGTTCATTGTAAATAGCGTTATTTACTGTGTCGGTAAGTAAAAGTATTTTGTACAAGCACAGATTTTAAAATATGAAATTAATAAAAAGCTTACTTTATAAACACAAACAAAATCACTGATAAGTATTATTGGTGATGTATTAATGCAGCTCGGAACATTTCCATTTTCATTTTCATTTCTTATATTTATCTTTGTTTTTCCATTATTTTTTCGCTCTATCCTCTGCTGCAATTTTAATCAAATTTATTGCTCAATTTGCCACTTCACTCGCTTCACTCAATCCAATTTTCTTAGCACAGAAAAAAAGCCACATCAATTAAAAGAAAAATGTTTCTGCTGACTCGGGCAGAGAGATGGAAAAAAAGAAAACTGAGGCCATCAGAAGATTGGCAAATTGCTCAGTCCGATGTTCCGTTTGATTTCCACACAGCTGTCCATATATGCTCAGATTTTATGTTTTCTTTGGTTCTTCACCTGTCAAAAATATGCATGGGCTTCAGAAAAATAAAAAAAATATAATTAATCCATTCCTCACCCATCGACTGCATGCGATTGTGCAGTAATATTTCTTTGCTAAAAGTTTTCCTGTTTCATATTTCTTGTTATTTTGTGGATGATTTTTCTGAGTCATGATTTATTGACATTTCCATTTACGGCCACATAAATGTTTCAACGCAAATGCCGGAAGCGATTTGTTGGTTTTCCCACATTTTTTCTCAGCCATTTTCCGAGTGTGTGTGTGTGCAGCTGCAGTCTCAGCTGCAACACTAAAATATTGCCAAGACCCAAGAACCGAGTGAGTGCAAATCAAAATGCAAAACGGAAAACCAACAAGGAAACTCAAATGCTGGCCGGGGAGTCGGAGCATAAGTCAAAAGTTGCTACTTGCAATGCTGCTCCGTTGCTTTCAGCTACGCTCTTTGCTGTTTTCGTACACTAAAATAAATGTAGGTATTTATTACTAACTAAAGTAAACTTGAAGAATATTAACGAACATATTTGTACAATAAAAAAATGATTATTTACAAAATTAAATAAATAAATAATAATAAGACACAGATGATTTTGATAAAATAATCATAAAATAAATTATAAATGTAATGCCAATAGATCGTACAGTGGCTGTCGACTTAAATGTCTCTACACACAAAAAAATTTGATTGGTAAAATTTACCTATACGGATAGTTACGTAACTATAAAAAATAGTTATGTGTATTTTGTTTTTGCTTTGAGTGTATGTCTTTGCTAATTGTGTGTATTTGTTGTTGTGAAAGTAACTATTTAATTGGTAGAATTGACAATTTTTGTGGTTGGGGACTGTTTGACAATTATATTGGTTAATTTTACCAAGTTTTTTTTTTGTGTGTAGCTTACGGACAAGGTGATTTCTCTGAGTGCATGGTTTTTGTTTGCTATTTGGCAGGCTGAGCCTTGCGACTGCCACGCCTTTTCTCTTTCCCTTTTCCCTTTGACCCCCAACTCCCCCGCTCACACAAAGAAATATGAACTGTTTTCCTTTCGCTTAAACGAGGCCTCTCCGGCTGGCAACTAGGTGAGTGAGCAGCGTATCAAAGGAAATGGTGCAAAAATATGGCACGCGGTAAGCAGCGGACCCAAAAGCCGCCTCAAGGGCCGCCATCTACTCCGACAAACTGCTTTTTGGTAGCCGGCCAAGATACTTTTCAACAACTTTTGCCCAAGACTCGCGATTCAAAGTTTTCCGGCGTAACCGGCACACACAAAAAAAAAAAGAAGAAAATAGCGCACAAAAAAACTAGTGGAAGAAGCTCAGAAACAGTCGAATTCCTGGCTGGCTGGCATTTTTGCAGCTCCAGGAATACTTTCAGTTCCTCTCCGGCTTGAGGAATGCAGCTGGCCCATGCGGCGAATGTGCGATATTTCGGTTAACTTACCCTGTGCGGAGGTGCAAGTGGTTAGCTGTGGGGAATAGCGGTCCGTCAGCCGCTTAATCACATCGATCTGCTCCAGAGTCAGCTGCACTGCATCGCGATGCTGCGCCTCACAGGGGACATAGGCGGCCCAGAACTGAAAATTAGAAAATTGTATACAATTAATTAATATTTTTGATTTCAGTCATGAAATTTATGAACAATATTGTTGGCTAAGATGATTTGTATAGTTTTCACTACTCGATAAATAAAAAAAAAGTGTTTGTCTAACAATCAATGATGCATGATTTTTAGCTAGTTTTTATTAGCACATAAATATTATTTGAAAATTGTATAATCTTCATCGTATTACCAATTGTGCATATTTTTTAAATTTTTTATTGATAGCAAAATCAAATATTTTTTTTATTGTTGTAAATAAAAGCTATTATCCACTATTCTTTTTTACACAACTAAAGAAACAAATAGCAAATTTCCTTATTATTAGCACATACATATTATTTGAAAATTGTATAACCTTCATCATATTACCAATTGTGCATCTTTTTAACATTTTTTATTGATTGCAAAATCAAATATTTTTTATTGTTGTTAAGTTTTTGTTACACAACTTAAGAAACATGTGGCAAATTTCCTTCTAAAGTCGTAACGATTTATTGTCATTTTTTCCGGCATCTGAAAGTTTTTTGTTAATTGCACATTATTGCGCAGGATGATATACAAGCTCCCATAAACAGAAACTCCTCAAGAGAGTGCCCAAAAAGGAGCAGACAAGGAAAAATGAGCAAAACAGTTTCATCACGTTATATCATTAAAGGAAAATAAAAGCACGTACGTGTCTCCGTGGAACAGAAACCAGAATGAGGAACGAGCTGTGGAAAGTGGCAAAAAGCGATTCGGAAAAAAGAGCAATTAAAAAGTTTTGGCTTTTTGCTCTGCACACTCGCACAAAAGCGAAAACTGAGCAAGTGCCGTAATAAATAATTTTTAATATAAATTCGTGAGAGGCCCGAACCAGAAACCCGGAAGAAGGAAGCCGGGAAACATACCCTATTTCTCCTTTACTTTTTTTCCCCGAGCTAAGCACGTAGTTTTAAACCATTTCTCTGGGCCGAGGCAGTAAATTAAAACCAAAACAAGCAACCCTCTAAATGTTCATTTGTTCCATTGCTGTTCTGTTTCTCCAGCTGCAGCTGCTGACGATAATGATGATGATGATGATAAAGTTTGGCGTAATTCATGGAGCTGAATTCGGTTTGCTCCCCAGGTTGGGCGGTGTGCATATGAAATATGTAAAACTTTTCAATAAACGAGTCACAGAAAAACAATTACGGCCAGAGATGGACTGCTGTGTGCGGTGTTAGTTGTGCAATTGGATTTGTGCTCTCGGACTCTCGGGGACCTGGGTCAACTCGGCTGTTGGCTCTGCATTTGTGCAATTTTAATTGCACAACAGACGAGGAAATTTGTGGATTTCCAAGCACCTGCTCCTCAACACGCCCTCGGTCTCCCTCTCTCGGCCAAATAAACACTGAACAATAACAGGGACAGCTGAAAATTCCGTTTGGGAGGCATAAAGTTTATCCACCGGGACCTGGGAAAACCCATCCTATCAAAACCCACATTTTGCCAGTGTTGATTTTTAGTCGAGCTGCCCTCTCAGCTCACTTATGCAGACCAGCCCCGAAAAACCCCAAAAATGGTCGTAAGGTTCCGGGAACTGGGGGGCTTATCAGTTGGTCGGAGCACAGGGCATTAGTTCAATTCGGGTTAATTGTATGGACCATGCCGCACTAACTCTGTTCATTACCATTTGCGTTCATGTGCGCTCCTGGATTTAGGACTCGGAATTCGAGGTGTTTCTGTGCTTATGTTTTCCGGGTGAAATAATGAAGCGCAGGGATAAATGATAACAATGCTAATGGTTGTGTCTGGGTTCCGGTTTAAAAATCTGTGGAAAATATGATTGCAAGGAACCTGCGGTAAATTCGTCTGTTTCTGGTAATTGAGTTAGTTATAGTAAGTAATTGGATTTGACCTTCCATTTTTGGAATAAATTTATAATTATAAAAAAATATGGTAAGGAACAGTATTTACTGAAGAATATTTAAGTAAAAAATATTTATTATGCACAATTTTTTGTTTAAAATTTAAATAAGTACACGCAAATCTGAGTTAATTTATTATGTAACATAATTTTAAATTACTTTGTAAAAAAGGCAATGGAAATATAAAACAAATACGCATTAAATATATACCAACCCCTTCCCCGTTTATCGATTGAATAAATCGTCCTTTTTCCTTTTCCCCACATTAAAAGCCAAATAAAGCAATTTTCATTAGGTGCTTCTTTTTTTGCGGCTTCGCGTTGAGCATTTCCAGGTAGATAAGAAAAATGCCCCGACATTACCGCAGACAAAGGATTCAGAAGAGCGGGGTAAAAACTCAGTTTTTCATCCGCTTTCCCGCCGCTTTGTTCGCGTTATTTTCCACGCGTACTTTGAATTTCTTTGCTCGGCATGTGTCCCTTTTTTGTGGGCGCGGTTCTACTAAATTTTCAGAGCAAAGCCTCTTAAACATTTTGGTGGGCATTCAAACGGATTTTAAGGAGTGGAATGGTGTGAAATGTCTGTCTGGGTTTTTGATTGAAGGCAACAGGTTCAACGCGGCGTAGGCGAAAATCTCCACTTAAATCGACTTTTCTCAGGAAATGATTGTGGGGCTGCGGTTGTTTTGTATATGCTTTAAACTTTTTCACAGAGAGAACAAACTTGTATATAAGAAAATTAATTTAAATTAAAGGAAGCTAGTTTCCGAAAGCCTTGCAGATCGTTTATATATAAGGAAGCCATTTTGATAAAACTATAGTTTTTATTCCTTTTATTTTCCCATTATTTCTCAGATTGTTCCTATTGCACCTATATGATTTAGTCGCCCGTTTATTTTATGAATTAGTAAGTAAAGGGTTATATGTACCAAAGCAACTAAGCCAGATTTTTTATTTTATTAATTTTCTGATTATCCTTATGTGAGCATAGTTATGGCAAAGTTGTATAGATAAAAAACTGAGACTCGATTGCGTAGTTTGCAGATGGACATGTCTGACTAGAATAATAAAATAAAAACATTAAAACATATAAATTAGGAAAAAGACAACAAGTTTTATGTCGTTTACATATTATTTTGAATACTATCTTTACTTTAAAGGACTCTTTTTTAACAATGCTTACTTTGTTTTTGCTGTTATTATACTGGTTTTTCTCCCTATTTTTCTCCTTATTTTTCCCTCTATTCCCAGCTATATTCAGCACTTGCCTGCTGGCATATTCAAAGCAACTTGGCATTCTTTCCTTTTTCTCAGGAAGAAAAAAATATTTCATTTATGTGCGGGTCTCCTGCGGCACCTGTTGATGGTTGTATTATGCCATTTTAGCCCACATCCGTGCAGCATTTTTCACATATATGACTTTACAATGGCCAAGTACCTTTGTTTGTCGGGTAAGTCGGGAATGCTTTTGGTTCGAAATGGAACTTGCGGTGGCCCTTTTTGTACTTGGCTTTCTGAGGCGCCTTCAAGTGTGTTTAAGCACGGCACTTTGCCATTAGCCCAGTGCCACGCCCACGTCAAAATACACCTGTTTGTCGCCCCTGCAGTGCCATCGTTATCGTCATTATCGTGGCCAAAGTGTCGTCGGCGTCTCGATGGCGTCGCCTTTGGTGTTTCGCCCTCCTCGAAACCATCGTCATCGTCTCATCAGCCTCATCATCGCCCTTGTTCCTCCCACCATTTCCCATTTCCCAGACCCATTTTCACCCCCACATCCTGGGCACAAAGCATATTAATATTTAAACTTGTTTGGGGGCAGCAACAAGAACAAAGGCAGCAACTCCCTTAAGGACAACAACATTTTGGCTTCAAGTTAATTGTGAATCTGACAATGTTGTTGTTGTGGTGGCGGTGGCCATATGCGTGATTTGTTGTCGATGGGCGGCACGTGTGAATGTGTTTGCCTAATGTGGCTGTATGGGTGCGCGGGCTTATGCAGGCGAAAAAAAATCAGGGTCTAAAAATAAGCTCACAGGAGATATTTGAGGATATGCCATTAACCCTGGGTTATTGTGGGGTATTTATATGGAGTGTGGACCGGAGAACTCCTAAAAAATTACGTTGATTTGATTTTGATTACTTAATAAAAATATGTTATAGAAGCAAAAGAAACATTGAGCATGTTATTGTCTAAATTTGACTTAAATGTTTTCCATAAATTTCTTATGAATTGAATATTTTAAACCTATACCTATTTTATTTAAAATAAATATGAAAAAATTATATTATGCATAGAGTTCTGGGCAAATTTAAATCCTTTTATTGATCAAAATCTCAAAACTATTCCACTGCCAGTTTTCCTCCGTGCAAAATTGTGTGTCTCTCTGCGGTTACTTGTGCAACATTGTTGCTTTTATTGTTATAGCATTCATATATTAAAGTCAGCAGAGTACACAATAACAAATGCAACAACAGCTGGGACCGAGGCTGCCCAGAGCGTTCAGATTTATGTGTGCATACTTATAACGCCAATATATATTCAAATTCAAGGTCCTGCTTTAAAGTTGGGGCTTAATTTCAATTGCAGGCCGGTATTAAATAATTAATTTGTGTGCATTGTGTTTATAGGTCTTAGCTGGCCTCTCAATTAGAATTTACCACGACAATACAATAAATATATTCATATTTGTGAAAGCATTTAATCAACATTTCAGAGCCGGAACTCGAGGCTTTTTGGTGTCACTTTTGTGCACAGGACAATGCCATGAATGTGTTCGTTATGCATTTAAAATTATTTCCGCCCCCGGGCAGCTCTGCATTTGATTGCCTTGCGGCATGGCAATGCATACAATAATTACAGGGAAAGGGGGGAAATGGGCTGAAAGGGAATCCAAAGCCCGACAGCTTGTGGTGAGCAGCAAAAACCGCAAGTCCAACACCTTTACAATCCCACAAGAATGCAACAAGCCCGCAATACAAATCCCCGAAAAACCACTATCATTCTGGCAAGACAAAAAAATTGTGTGGAGTTCTCTGTGGGTCGGGTTCTAGTCTGGTTTCCACTTTGGTCTGGGGTCAGTGGCTACTTCCGTGTCTTCCTCCGAGTCTGTGGTCTGAACACCACTGAAAACCTTCTGAAAGTAAGTATAAATTGCAGGCCAATGTTGCAGCAAGATAAGCGTTATTCAACAAGAAGTAAAAAATAAAAGGATACTAAGGGAGCGAAGTTTTAAATACCCTGAAATAATAAATTAAGAAAGAAGCTAACTCCAATTGACTTTACACAGACTGTAAAAAATGGTATTTTACAAAAATAATAATATTGATTGAAAAGTAATGGTATTTATAATCCCAAAAATAACAAAAACAAGTTTTTACTAACTCAAAAGTAAAAATTATAATACTACTTTATAAAACTTATCATCGTATCACCCCATGTGATGTTCCCACACTTCAAAAGTACTATAAACACAGGGAGACAACAGTGAGCTTTCCTCCTTTAGCGTTGGCCTGTCCGCCATGTCCTGCATGCCCCGAATGTCCTGGATGTCCTGGCCCAGATTACAGCCTCGTCGACGACTCTTCGTTGCGGCCACTTCCGCTCCAAGCGAGTCCTGAGTTCTTCGTCCCTGTTTCTGTTTCTGCTACTGTTTCGTTGTGTGTGTGCACTTTCCATTACACCGACTCCCCCTCTATCTGTGTGTTTGTGTGGGTGGGTTTGTGAGTCAAGGAGCAGGACCAAGAAGGAGGCTAGAAGGAAAGGAGGAATGCAGGCGGCCATGCAGCCGGACAAGCGTAACACGACGTTTCCGTGTCCCGGCCCCGAAAGCAGTGGCCAACTTTTTGGGGCCTCATGTTTCTGATTTCTCTTATTTTACTGGTTTCTCTTACATGGCACTGTAAGGAATGCGAACATTTTATGATTTAAAAAGTCATATCTTCAAATTATATAATACTTTTAAAATTTGTATAATTTCTTAGTTCGAATGTTCTTACTTATATTCGTTATCACACACGTTTAGATGCCTTATTAAGTCCTCCATTTCTCCTACTCTTTTTGCTCTGTGTATTTATCCTGATCCTCTCTATTTCTCATCAAGGCATCGCCTTGGCCACAGATGTTGGCTTTCGGTGGAAAAAGGCTGAGACGCTGAAAACTGGTTGCCAACCTACAAGATTTTGAGTACTTGATGGTTTAAACGTGATTTTCCAGCTAGTCTATTAAAAGGTTTTTTCTCCCATATCTCTCCTTTTTTTTGCCGAATTTTCCCTATGGCTTTCGGAGGCGCATTCGTTGCACGTTTGGCATTTTGGGCAACAATTGTTGAAACATGTTGTCAACTAGTTAGTCGCCACGTTGTTGGCTTGTTGTTATGGCTGTTTTCCTCACTATCGTTGTTGTTGCTAGTTGCTAGTCAGTGGAGAGCGAGTTTATTGAGTTAACTTGTTTTGCCGGGAATCGAGTGTTGCTAAAGTTTTCAAATCGCAGTTGTGCAACACATTAAGCTGCAAGCCATAAAAAACTATTCAGAAGTGCTACATAGTTTATATTACGAACTTCATAGTACTGACAAATATTTGCAACCCATGCATATATCTTATGATTTTATATAAAAAAACAAAAATGTTGATTTGAATTCAATCAATCTTTGTAAGCAATATTCTAGCATGTAGTATTTCATACTTCAATTATATGCACACAAGAAGGCAATTTCCAACCTCCGCTCTGCAGTTAACTGCACCTTCAGAAGTTGCACAATATTCTTCACACGAAGGCCGTCTGTCGAAGTGGTTCAAAGGAAGCCGCGTCAACAAGTTCAATTAGCCAACAGGAGAAACCAGAAATTGCCGCAGTAACTTGCCACGACTATCGAACAAGAAATCAAGAAGTTTTCGCTGGCTCACAAGTGTGAGTGTGTCTTGCCGGGTTTCCCCAGATGGAAAATGAAAGGAAAATGGGGAGTGTGTGGGCTGCCATCAATTGAGTCCTATCGCGGCTGTTGAAAGTGTTAACTTTTAATAAGCATCGCGTTTAGTACTCCATAAAAGCCAGCCCTCAGGAAAGTCTCAGAGTTTACAGAGAAACTAATTTTTTATTAATAGAAAATATAAAAGATTATACAAATCTTTTTCAGGATTTTAAAGTATCTACATTATTTAAAGTCCTGGCTATTTTGTTATTATTTTACAGTTTATAAATTGCATGCCAAAATTCAACGAATATTTTGTTGAATTTTCTGTCGGTGTACCAATTTACTAAACTCTCCCAATTTCTGTGATTACATGAGTCAGGTTTCGAGCCATTTGACTGGGTAATTAAATTGAGTGCTGCATAATTTTACTTTGCGGCTGCCAACTTTGCTTGTAGTTGGCCAACTGCAATTACCTGTTAGCCCTCAACACAAACACAAAATGCATCCGAATTTATGGCTCTGCAGGGAGCCAAAGCGAAATGCAATGGAAAAGTTAATTTTCATTATGGCCTAAGCAGGTGGAAATTCCCGCTTTCGCTTTTCCTCCATTACCTTTCGCTGGCGCATTTCTCTTTCTCTCGCGGCGAACGTGAAAAATCGTCTTTGCGGCTGGGCTACGAAAAATGCAAAGGGGAAAAAGGGCAGTGGAAAAGTCTCTGGACAATTTGAAATATTCAAGTGGTTTTCGGTTTCCCATTGATTTATGAACTTCGCCCAGGTTAATCGCTTCCTACTTTCGGTATTTTCTGCCCAGTTTGCCTCATTAATCTTGGTTGCTCTGGCCACGTCAATCATTAGGAATTCCCTCTCCAATCCCAATTAGTTCAGCAATTTCAGCAGTTTAATTGTGCGCCATATCATTTGATCTGTTTACTCACTCTCCTCGGTGCCACTTTAAATAAATCTCACGAATTTCACTGGCTTGCAATCGAACCATAAGCGAATCAATAACGACATAAAGTGGATATCCGACCGCTCCTGGTCGGTAGCTTGGCAAAAATAATTAAGAACCTCATCATCGGCAGCAGAAGGAGCAGCTTCAGGGGCATCCGGCTCCTGAGCTCCGTGAGTGGCTCATAATTAATATTTTTCTTGCCTTATTCCGCTGCTTGAGAGCAAAAGTCGCCTGTTGCCTGGACAACGACTTGCTAGCAGATAAAATATTAAATGCGACTTTTCGGTGTGACTAAAGGTAGAAGTGAGGATGCTCTTATGGAGAATATGAGATAGAGGATATTTTAAGGCAAGGTTAAGCCGATATATATGTATAATGTGAAATTTAAAAACCTTTAAAACACTTGGCATTATAATAATATAGTAAAATACTATGCATTAGTAAATTAATTATATTTGTTATTATGTTTTAAACATCCAAAAAATATTTATCATTAAATAAATGTTTCGAATTATTTTCAGACCTTAAAATGGTTTATAGATTTTTTCCTATTTAAAAAGTAGTCAATAAATAAAGTACCCAGCTAAAATCGCTGACCACGGAAGAGAATTAAACTGTTAAGTTTACTTTTAGCCACGTGCAATAATAATTCCAGGTGAGCGGCTAAAGGTTTCCCGTCTAAGGTAAGTTACCTGTGCTGATATGCGTCCCTTCTTCAGTCGCGTGAGATCCGTGTGACTCCAATGGCTGCGACCCCAGGGCATAACATTGCGCAAATCCTCATCAAAACTGCGGACGGTGGGTGGTGGGTGTGCGTGTGGGTGGGGATAATAGCACAAATTGGTATTAAATTTTAATTGCATTTCTATGTGATGGATGCTCACTTGAAGTCGTTGAGTTTGTTGTGCAGGAACTTGCGAATATTCCAGGGTAAATCGTTATGCCCGTCGATTAAAGGCACTTGATCCAGAAGCTGAACGGCAACGCGTAAACGTTCTTCGAAGGGCGCACCTGCAGAATGGTTTCGATTACAATCGGAGTAAATAATCTATTTTTTCAATAGTGGTTGATTTTAAAAAGCTTTTTATCTGACTCTTGTTTATGAAAATATTTAACCACAGAAAGAAGTTGTAACATATTTAAAGTAAACCTGTTTATGAAATGCTTTCAAACTTGTTCTTTAAGTGATACACGAATTTAGATTGTAGCACAAATTTTAAGAATATACATCTTTTGGATACTTTGAGTAGCAAGTAGACTTGTAGATTCTTTTTGTTCTTTTAATCTTTCTCTGTACGCAACTGAATCACTTGCTAACTAACTTAAAGGCCTTGCCACTTAGGACACCCTCATGCAACACTATTGCTCCAGAGATTCACTTTCAGTGCCGGCCCACGTGTCGAATGCGTTATGGTAATTGATTTATTGTCTATGGAGTGTCCATGTCTCAGTCTCTCCGATCTGCGTTGGTGGGTATGTCGGGGCTGCCCCGTTTGGAATCGATTCGATGCGATACTCACTTGCTGCCACACGTAGCGCCAGTGGCACGGCCACACTGGCAGCGCCAATTATCAGGAGGATGGAGCTCACAGCCAGCCAGTGCTTGGCTGCATCGAATCCTGCAAGTTTCCCAGGACGGCAAGGACGGCCAGGACGTCCAGGACGAGAAGATATTGGAGGTATGGTGGCGTCATCAGCATTCATGATGACCGAGGGTTCCACATCGATTGTTGTCGTTGTTATTGGCAGTTCAATGCCAAGTCGTTTGCAGCATCGTTGTCATCATCATCATCATCATTATCAGCATTATCATCATCATCGACATGGTGGTTCATTGTTCATTGATCGTTGTTGTGTTGCATTTTGTGTGTGTGCAAATTGCCGTGACAGTGGCATTGATTACAGCAGCAACAACAATGGCAGAAAAGCATCAGGAAAATCAGGAAAAAGAAGCATCATTGCAGGAAAGCACAGTGGCATCATCCACATCAGCATCAAGTTGCGGCGGTCGAGAAGGAAGCGAATAAGAAACGATAATAAGGAAATATGGTTAGTTAAACGTTTAAAATTGAGTTGCTGTGTTGGTTTTCGGTTGCAACAAAAAATGGAAGGGCCAGGAAAAACCATCTTCAAGTTGGTTTTTCGTCCTCTCTCGAGTTCCCAATGAAGTAAATCGAGTTCGTTCAAGCAGAACAACTTGTTGGATATGTGCTGAAATTAGCTGACAAGGAGGATAGTGATTTTGTGATTCAAGGAACGTTCATCTTGCCCGGGGAATCTTTGGGATTTGGGATTGCACTTTCAAAGATAAAAGAAAAATGTAATTTTATTTCTGGTACCTAAACATTAATGATGCAATTTAAAAGAGACTGTTTTTATTACATTACAATTAAATTATAAATGCTGTAATAGTTATTGTTGTTATCTTTATTACAGATTTATTAAAAACATATTAGATGGCAAATAAATACCTGAATTTACTAATTAGACCCTTTAGGTATTTAAGAGTTTACAGCTGTAATCTTACTCAAATGAGAACTAGCCAACCAGTGAACCGCAACCACACGATGCTTTCGATTGTAACTCAAACTTCACTGAATTCATACTGTTACTAATTACTTCATACATGGAAAGGCTTGGATGATGCCTAAGTATTCCCCACACTCCTCGTTCTATGAAAATCTGAGCCACAGGAAACTAAAGCAAAGCTCTTCAATGGAAATACAAATCTCATTATACGATTTCACTTATGCCGACTATCAATGGAGACTGGTAATTTGTAATTGCAAGCCGAATTTGATTGTGCAACTAAATCCGATTGATAAAGATGAAGGTACATAGATGTGTAACTGATGCAGCAGCTAAGCAAATAAGCCAAGTGAGGCGAAAAACTAGCTGCTGCTCTTTAGATTTGGGTTCGAATGCTGGTTTTGGACCCAGCCAGCAGAAAGAGCGATGGCTGCAATGTATCCATTGGATTACAGTGGCCGGCACTTGGGCGACTCCAAAGTGAATTACCGATAAGCAAGTGGCAAATGAAAGGCAATGTGCAACCTAACAAGAATCGAGGGATGAGGTGCGATGCTACATGAACTAGAATTGTACTGCACTGTACACTGTGCGACACAAACAAATTAATAAAATATAAAATTATAATATAAAGGCATTATTTAAAATTCCTAGTTTGGAAAAAATCTTGCAAAGAATATATTTATTTTTTAAAAATTGTTCATAATTATAATCTTAACAAGAAAATTGAATAAAATATATTTAAGGTATATGTTATCATATAATGTTAATCGTTAGCAGGATGAGCCAGGAATAAAATTTTTAAGTGATAAAATAAATGGTCAATTATTTTATGATTTCTTGTTAGTATTACCAATCAACGAATTTAAAAATTCCGCTTTGGGTCTGAGGATATTTTTATAGAAACCCTATTCCGATGGGGTCATTATTTCCCTAAGTGTAACGAGTACAGTTGGCAGCGGCCGCGCCAGCGATTTGCATAAATTTAAGGGGACAGGACATCGTCCGCAGTTACGCAGTTTTTGACTGCTAACGAATTGCAGTTGCCAGGAGACATGACGAGGATGGGAATGAGTTGGAGACTGATGATGATGATGGCGATGTGATGGCGATGAGGATGGAGATGACGATGACAACGTTGCCGCTGCTGATGATGATGAGACCAAAGTCACGCGGGCATTGGCAACGTTTAACATTTAGCAGCCATGTTACATGAAGCGCAATCAAACGGCTAACGACTAAATGGCAAAGCCCCCAGGGGGCGTGGCACAGCAGCGAACGGGTAGCGGAATATTAAGTGCAATGTCATGTACAACGTCTGGCAGAACTACCAGGCAAATACCGATGCATACGGCTCGAAAGAGACGACGAAACGTCATAAAATTCCGTCTTAAATGGGTATTTCAAATTGGCCAGCCCTAAACTCCTGTGGGCAATTTGGTATTGAACGAGATTAAAAATTTGTTGAGTATGCTTGCGCTTGGGAATGCTGTAAAATATTTAAAAGTTAGCCTCATTTTTGCACCTGCTAGAAAATTAACTTTTTATAATTAATTTTTGGATAAAAAAGGCAATTTAAATCAAATTTAAAATGGAAATAATTAAAAAAAATATTTATTTTAAATTAATAACTGATACATTTTGTCAATATTTCTGGTTTTACATAAATAGATTTGGTTAAATCTTTTTTTTTTGGGGTATTTCTTTTAAGGTATTGCTCCTGGATAAAACCACTTTACCTTTTTTTTTTAAACCGCTTAAAATTTTTAAAAAGCCAGCAGTAAAGTAATCGGACTTCCAGCTCTTGTAGAACTCCTCTAAAAATATAACGGCCCCTTTTGTCCACCCTGCACAATAATCCCTCTAAAAACAGCTCCCCCGACAGCCCAATCCGAATTCCCCTGTACTTACGGAACGAATTCGTGCCGGAGCTGGAGGATCCCCTGCTGGGACACTGGCGGTGCTTCCATGGCATGATGCTCGTGACGCTCGAGTGGAGCTGGTGGTGTTTCTGCGGCGTAACCGAACCCGATCCACCCAACGCCCCACCGCCCACCGCTGCACCACCCTGCACATGGGCGTGATAATGATGCGGATGCGAGTGGGTGTGCGTATGCGGATGCGGATGGTGGAGCGATGTCTGGGACTCGCGTTCTTTGAGGCCATGTCCGATATCGCTGTCGAAGGAGGTGAGCGTGAATGTGGACGAGTTTGCCATTGCACCACCACCTGAAACTGCATTTCCCGGCATTTTCTGATACGGCACACGGCAGCCGCCGTTACCGCCGCCGGACCCATCGATGTTCACCAAATTGCCAAAGCTGCGACTATTAATTGGCAGCGTCCAGTCCATGCTGCTGGTGTGAAAGATGGCCGGTTGCTGGGGGGTCTTCTGATGTTGCTGTGGGGTGTGGTGTTGCTGTGGGTTCGAGTGTGGCTGCTGCTGCTGCTTCGGCTGGGGGAAGCTGAGCAGCGATTGCGAGAAGCAGCGACATCGCTGCTGCTGAAAGTGCGCCATTTGTTGCTGGTGGTGTTGCTTCTGCAGGTATCGACTGTAGTGTGCCAAATGCCTTGCATAATCGCTGCTCGGCCCAATGGTATTGTATTTCGAGGCTGCATTACCATTGCCGCCGCCGCCTGGCACGAAGCACAGGCTGGGGTCCGATTTCTTCGAGTGCGGCGAGAAAATCTCGTCCTCCTCGTGGGCGGCAAAGGGGGGCGGGGGCGGGTTGGTAGCAGTGGGCGGCAGCTTGTGCCTATGATTGTGGGCGTGGCCAGGCGGTTGGCAAAGGTCTGGCTTCACCTGATTGTTGTTATTGTGACTAATGTTGCTCGCGTTGTTGCAATTGCTGTTGCCGTTGCTGTTGCTGCTGTGATTGCTAATTATGGTGCACTTGAGCAATGTGGCAGTGCACTCATCCAGTGCGGACTTCGTGCAATCCTGCAGCAGATCGCTGCTGCACAGCTGCGACAAGTTGTTGTTGTTGCCATTGTGCTGCTGCTGCAGATGCTGCAACAATCGCAGGCTGCGCATGCTGCCGTTGCGTTTCATCGAAGGCGGCGGCGGCACGGGCGGTATGACATCCACATCCGACAAGCTGGGCGTGTCGCTCTGGGAGGAGAAAGAGGGCGAAACGGAAGTGAGTATCAAGCTGTTGACAAAAGGGAAATCGCATTAAATCAATATGGACATGAGCAGCTTCCGGCGGAAGTAACCCCACATCGTGCCTTCAAAAAGGATTGAACTGGGAGTATGTTATGTGTGGACCTATCAAAACTAGTTGATGCTCTTGCAAATGGATATCCAAATGACCTATTTGGATATAAGGAACAGTTTTTTGAATAACAATATTTTTTTTTATAAATTTAATGTATTTAAAAAAAACATTTTAAATATATATTAATATATATATTAAAACTAGTTGATGCTCTTGCAAATGGATATGCAAATGACCTATTTAAATATAAGGAATACGATAGCAATATTTTATTTTAAAAATGTAAGATAGTTAAAAAATTAAATTTTAAATATAAATTCTTTTTATTTTTATGACTTCCTGTTTACTGCAAACAGTACTAAAGCACTAAAGTTCCCGCTATGAGAGCATATAAAAGCTGCCTTTCAATACCGTAAAAACTTTCGCTTCGCCCGCAAGGAGCCCCGAAAAATATGCAACGCACTCCTTTTGACGTTACTTGGCGAAAAATTGCCAGAAGGAGCCAGAGATTTACAAAGATGGTGGCGAAGTGGGGCAGACTGAAGACGTTCCTGGCTACATAAAATTTAATTATGCCATAGACACCGGTTCAGACTGAAAGTCTCCCACACACACACACAGGGATAGCCATAAAGGCGTGCGAAAAGGGCAAGCAAAAAGGTTTATCCCCCGAAAACTCCCAAAGTTTCCCCGAGTCGAGGCCATGCCAAGTGCCCTAATTGAATTTGCTACGGTCAGCATCAGCATTATCACCGGCACCATCATCATCATCGTCATAATCATCGACAGGAGATGCTTAGGGACTTGAAATTGAATTTCAGTTACGGGAAATACATTTGCATTGATTTGCTTCCCCATCTTTTTTGCCTCCTCTTTTTTTTGGAGAATTATTTTTATGCGTCTGGGCGAAACGAAACGCATTGCCATTAATAAAAATTTCCTTTGAATTTTGATTGCTTTATGCCCGCTCCCCAGGAATTCCTTTCACCTCGGCCCTCGGCTCGTTATTGTTGTCTGTGTTGTCTTTTTGCTGATTATTTTTTATTTACTTTGCCTTGTCCTTTTCAATGGCGGTGTCGTGTTCTGTCGCATCCTGTCCGCTGCTTAAGTGGAAATTGAAATTTTCATATTTTCATTTGGTAATTTATTTATTCTTTTGACCCTCCGCCCGACGACAGCTCAAATAATTTATGCAAATATTTAGCGGTGGCGTGTGCTGCATATTTTAAGACTGGCCAATTTGTGAACGGTCGTCTTGCTTCGCAGCATCTTGTATTTTTTTTGGGTTTGGTATTCTTTGCTGTGAGGAGTAATTGTTTTTGCCAGTTGATTCAAAAACAATGTAAAATAAAAACTAATATTTTTAATAGTTTTCAAATAAAAAAAAAATCTTTTGAATCTTTTAAAATTTTATCTCACTTAGGTAATTTTCATAGAATTAAATGTAAATGTAGGTAGTTACTGGAATTGTTGCAATTTGGAGTTTTATTTGCAAAGTAACAAGCTGGTCACACCACTCACACAACTACACCTTCGACATTGTACTTCACCGTGAAAAGAAGAGACACGGCTTATTATAAAATATAGTTATAATTTCCTATGAACTTAACGTTCACTCGTAGTGTTATTATTTCGGAACGAATCTACTGGGGGGTAATTCACGCAAGGAATTCCACACATTCTCACAGGTTATGGGCCCAGCCTAACCAAGAGAACCCAGGAAGCTTTTTCTCAATCTTGTACGGAGGAACCAAATCGCGAAATCAAAAATGGCGGGTGCGTTCATCAAGATCGAGGCGCTTAACGCAGAAAACTACGATACGTGGAAATTAAAGATGCGTGCCGTATTAGTGAAAAACGATTTATGGCAATATGTAAGCGGTACACAAGAATGCCCGTCTGAAGAAGACAAGAAGGTGGCATGGTGGCGGCAAGATGAAAAGGCCCGAGCGGACATAATATTGTCCATTTGCGCGTCCGAGTTGCCACTACTGGATGGCTGCGAAACCTCACATGCTTGTTGGCTAAAACTTCAGGAGCAGTTTCAATCAAGAGGCCCCGTGCGAAAAGCTGGCCTATTGAAACGAATAGCGCTATCACGAATGTCTGAGGATGGAGATGTACGCCAACATATCCATGATTTCTTCGACGCCGTGGCCAAACTCAAGGAAATTGGAGTTGAAATTGGTGATGATCTGTTAGCAATACTATTGCTATACAGTTTACCGGAATCGTACGAAACATTTCGGTGCGCGATGGAATCCAGAGACGACTTGCCAGGTCCAAGTGTACTTCGTGTCAAAATTCTAGAAGAATCTAGTGCGCGTAAAACAAAAAGCGAACGAGACGATCAAAGCGCAATGTACGCGAGCCGGCATAAGTACAGCAAGCAGAAGTACAGCTATGCGAAGGAAACGGCACCAAAGGAGAACAGAAAATGTTTCGCCTGCAATAAAATTGGGCATCTAGCGCGGAACTGCACTTTGAGACGAAACGCTAGACAAAATGAGAAGTCCGACGAAAAAGGGAATATGGCAACAACGCTAAATATTGCAGAAGAGGCAAACGGTGCAGCAACCCTTGGCAGTATGTGGTGTATTGATAGTGGGTGCACATCTCATATGAGTTCGAACGCGAGATTATTTAAAAATATAGAGAACACTAATAAAAAGCTGCATTTGGCAAATAAGGAAACAACCAAAGTAAACGGAGTCGGCGATGTAAACGTGCAGGTCAAAGCAAACGACGTAAAACGGGGGAACGAAGTAACACTGAGAGAAGTTTTGTACGTGTCCGATCTGCGCCAAAATTTATTATCTGTGTCGAAAATGACAGACAAAGGTTTTGAGGTACTTTTTCGGAAGAATGATGCAGCCGTTTTAAACAACGGGAAAGAGTGGTTAATTGCTAAACGTTTTGGAGATCTCTACTATTTGGACACGAAGGCGCACCAGGCAAATCAGGCCATGACAGAAAATCAAAACAATTTCGATTTGTGGCATCGCAGAATGGGCCACCTAAATGGAGGTGATCTGATAAGTATGGCAAGATCAGGAAAAGTGCATGGTTTGGAGCTTGGTGACAACTTAAACCCATCCGAGTGTGAAGTTTGTATCAGTGAAAAACAAACAGCGTCTTCATACAAACGGGCGGAAGATAAGAGAACCAGCTGTTTATTAGAAATTGTACATAGCGACGTGTGCGGCCCAATGCGCTCCAAATCAAATGGAGGCCGCAAATATTTTGTCACTTTTATAGATGACTACAGCCGCTATTGTGAGACACATTTTCTTAAGCAGAAATCTGATGTATTCGAGGCTTTCAAGGCCTATAAAGCCTCGGCGGAAAACTTTACAGGCAGGAAGATTAAGGCTCTTCAAACAGACAACGGCACCGAGTATTGCAATAAGGCAATGGAGGAGTTTTTCAAGACACATGGAATAAGGAGACGACTAACTACACCGCACACGCCGCAACAAAATGGGATTGCGGAGCGGCACAACCGTACATTAATCGAGATGGCCCGCTGCATGATGAGGCAGTCTGGGGCTCCACCATCGTTTTGGGCAGAAGCGGTAAACACGGCAAGCTACATCCGAAACAGATGTCCGACAAAGGCTTTAGATGGCGGAATCCCTTATACCCAGTGGACAGGTAAAATACCGACTGTATGGCACCTGCGTATTTTCGGTACAAAAGCATATGCACTTGTTAAAGGCAAAAATCAAGGCAAGTTCGAATCAAGGTCTGAAGAGTGCGTTCTAGTTGGATATGACTCAGAGTCCAAAGCGTATCGTTTGTATTCTCCGAAGAGGAGAGTGACTTTCGTAAGCAAAGATGTTAAATTTTTGAATATTCCAGGATTTAACAGCGCTCACTCTGAGTTCTACGATGACGAGCAAGAAATCGGCGTTGAAATCCATACAAACCAAGAAGCTGATCGTAGTCATCCGGAAGACCACGATGATGACTCATCAAGCGACGACATGGTACAAGCAAATGCGCCGAAACATGGTAGAGGACGTCCCAAAATAGAAAGGAATGGGAAACCCGGTAGACCGCGTAAAATGTATCATCCAACGCAGGAAGAAATAGCTAAAGATGCCGATCTCCCACCGAACGACGTATTCGAGGAATGCGAAAGTGTTTATGTAGCCATCACGGATGATCCGGAAACCCTTGACGAAGCGAAGAGCTCCGTTGACTTTATCGGCTGGTCCCAGGCAATAGAGGACGAATACATGGCGCACATTATCAACCAAACGTGGGAGATAGTTGAACGGCCAAGTGGTAGAAAGGTTATCGGAAACAAACTAGTGTTTCGAACCAAGGACGACGGCTCCAATACAGGAAAGAAGAAAGTTCGACTTGTAGCCAAAGGCTGCTCTCAGCGTCCTGGAGAGGATTTTCAGGAATCGTTTTCCCCGGTGGTGCGATCTACGTCAATAAGACTATTGGCAGCTCTAGCAGCAGAATTTGATATGCAAATCCATCAGATGGACGTCGTCACTGCTTACCTCAACGGCGAGCTAGAAGAAAAAGTGTACATGAGTGTTCCCGATGACTTCATGGAGTTTGCGCGGCGACTAAAAGCAGGTGGACCCATCGGATCCAAACAGATTGCAGCTGATCCCAAAATTGTGGCTATGGCAAATGAGATGATCGCAGGAGAAAAGAGAGCCACAAATCCCACATGCCTAATTAAAAAGGCGCTTTATGGATTACGGCAGTCAGGTTTGCGCTGGTACTGCAAGCTCACCGAAAAACTTAAAGAAATCGGATGCGAGCCAACGAAACAGGATCCATGTTTTTTCGCAAAGAGAGAAGGGCAGAAAATTTTGTTTATCACTATTTATGTCGACGATTTATTGTTAGCCACAAATCACCCAAAATGGCTTATTCAAGCGAAAGATCATTTAAGCAAGGCGTTTGAAATGAAGGATATTGGCCCTGTTAAAAACTGTTTGGGTATTGAATTTGATCAAAACTTGCAAAAGCGTACAGTTTCAATGTCACAGCAAAAGTATATTGATATAGTGTTGAAGAGATTCGGAATGGTTGATTGCAAACCTGCTGCAACTCCAATCGAGGCGAAGTGCTCACTTAAACGACCGAAACAACCCAACGAAAATGAAATGGAAAGGTATCCATATCAAAGTTTAATTGGCACTTTAATGTTTATTTCAGTTATGACTCGACCAGACATCGCCTACGCAGTGAACTTCTTAAGTCAGTTCAACTCGAGCTACGATGCTAACCACTGGAAAGCAGCTAAGCGAGTTCTTCGATATCTACACGGATCGAGGAACCTGGGACTACTTTTTCAAGGCTCAGGCGAAGATTTGTATGGCGTTGTCGACGCAGACTGGGGCGCAAACTTAACCGATCGGCGCTCATATTCAGGCCAGGCGTTTATCCTAGCAGGTGCGGCTGTGAGCTGGGAGGCACGCAAGCAAAGGACCGTGGCACTATCCAGCACGGAGTCTGAATATCTGGCAATGTCTAGCGCAGCCAAGGAAGCTGTGTATTTAAAGGCTCTCCTCAATAGTCTAGGCTGGACCTGCGAGACTGTCAAGATTTTTAACGACAACCAAAGCGCTCAGAGATTGGTCAAAGGCTTCGGTTTCCATCCACGCACGAAGCACATAGACGTACGTCATAATTTCATACAGGATATGCACAAGAGTGGTGACATCGATATAGAATACATGCAAACCGATAAGATGCCAGCTGATGTCATGACCAAAGGGCTTAGTAGTTTAAAGCATTCGAATTGTATTTCTTGGCTAGGCATCACTTGTATCAATTAATTTATATATTGTTACTTTGAGGGCGCGTGTTGCAATTTGGAGTTTTATTTGCAAAGTAACAAGCTGGTCACACCACTCACACTACTACACCTTCGACATTGTACTTCACCGTGAAAAGAAGAGACACGGCTTATTATAAAATATAGTTATAATTTCCTATGAACTTAACGTTCACTCGTAGTGTTATTATTTCGGAACGAATCTACTGGGGGGTAATTCACGCAAGGAATTCCACACATTCTCACAGGAATATAATATTTTCTTGTCATATAAAAAAGGAAAGCCCTAATCGGTTTGTAGAAACGTTGCAACTCTGCCTTTAACCATTGACAGGGCTTCTATGTCTCTGGCAACTCTTTTTCTTCATTCATTTATTTTTCGAAAAATCTTTTAAATATTTTAAAATTGTATCTTACTCAGGGATGTTACATATAATTAAATGTAAGTGTAGGTGGTAAGTGAAAATGGCCCTAATCGGTTAGTAAAAACGTTGCAACTTTGTCATTAACCATTGGCAAGGCTTATATGTCTCTGACAACTCATTTTCTTCATTCATTTATTTTTCGACGGCCCTCAAACGTTTCCCCTTGAGCTTTTTACTCCAAACTTGCAGCTGCTGTGATGGCAAATCACTCTCTAATTAAACGCGAGCTCTTTGCTTTCCCTTTTTACGCGCCATTTTAAACCCTTAGCCACATACATATTTATTAAGCGAATAAATTCGCCAAAATGTACGCAACAGTATACAGTAGGTTATTCGGCGTTTATGCCGCAAATTTGACGTGGAGTTTATGGTTTTGGAGAGGGGCAGGGAAGGGAAAGGGTTTGAAGACTTGTGGTGAACCGCATCTCGTTGCGTTTTTAGGCATTAAATTGCTTGATATATCGCCTTAGTTTTTCCTCGCGACTTTTCTCCCGGCTTATTCCCAGCCACTTTTTTGCATGGACATTTTTCCGGGATCCCCTTTCGCGCTTCTCATCCTCGTGCTCTTTTGAATTATGCTTTGCGTCTTTGTCTCGTTTTAAATTTCATAATGCACATTTTATAATAATTTTTCGTCTACTTTGCTGCAATTTTGTGCAATTTTTTACTATAATTTATCTAGCTATGAGTGTGTGTATGTGTGTATGCACCCTTCTCTCAACTTTCTTGCTACAGTTACAACAATTTTGCCATGGAAAAATTGCCAAGGCATGGGGGTTGTGTGTCGGGCGTAATGTTGAGTTATGGCAGTTTTGTAGTTTGCGAAAAACTTTTTTACGAACGTCTCTCTGTCTCACTTTTTCCCTCTGTTCGGGTATTTAGTTAAATGTTCGTAAAATTGAGTGTTGGTTATATTTTACTGGAACTTTGGCTGTCCCTGTGCTGGGATCGCCCCTCCCCCAAAAAATACAATCGCCTTTAATCGATTTGGCAAAAGCAATAAGCAAAAAACTTTTATAAATACTCAAGTTTGTTTTAGTTTTTCCTGAAGTCCGAGAACTCTCCCTGCCAATTTGTAATTATCCATCAGAGCTTTTAACTTTACGACTTTATCAGGGGCCATTTCGGCTTTTGTTTTGGCTTTAAAAGCCAGCTGGCCAAAAAAGAAAAACGGGCCACTTATTAGAGCTGTAAACGTGGCAAGTTTGGCCATAAAAACTGCGTGTGAGAAGTGTAGTCTTATATGCTTGATATATATTGCTTCTGTCCAGACTTTATTGGACAGATATCAATTTGTTTGCGCTTCTGGTATTTATTAAAGTTCAATGGTGCGTATACTTCATATTGGCTTGGCCTATGCAAATGGTAAAAATGTTTAATAACAATTTTGTTTGTTTAAACTTTTAGTGATAAACTTTTGAACAGCGCTGGGCATGTTTAATAAATGATTTTTCGAATGAAAATCATTTTTGACCAGTTCAGCCGCTCATCCATATCCACCCATCAATCGTTCCGACCATTCCTTCAACTAGAAGTTGATAAATTTAAGGCCCAAGAGCGACTAGCAACTAAATGGATCTAAATGTAACGCATAGCGTAAATAAAAACCCAAAAACGATGCCACTAAATTATGTTTGCCGTTTGAACAACGGAGCGGAGACGCAGAGTTGAAGGGTGAATAGGGGACAGGGCAGCAATGCGGGGAGATGGATAATGGGAAAGCTCTTCCGGCAGTTGGGAAAGCGCCCACGCATGCCACCAAATTGCAGCCACAATTTGCTGCAACAAACTCAACTGAAAACTGAAAACCGAAAGTGGAGCAGGCCCATGGAAAGGCATACATCAAATGTGTCAAAGGGATTTGTTATGCATGACAGGGGCCTGTGCCAGAAAACTCGCAAAAAATGGCATGCGAAACTGAGGATATTTAAAAAGAAGAAGAACTTTGCGATACCCATTTATCTACATTTAAATAATTAAAAAACATTTTTGGGAAATAAAGAAATATTTTTTTTGCTTTCTCCTAAATGTCCATGCCGGTTTTTTTTTTATTTTACGTACATTTTATATTTTCTAGGGAGCCACCCAAATTGCCCATGTTGAATTTTCAAATTTGAAATTATTTTATTTTTCGTAAGCTTTGACAATATGATACATACGTATACTAAAAATTAATTATTATAAGAAAATTTTAAATTTTACAGAATATAATTTTGGTTTAATGATTCATATTTATCAATTTCTTATTCTAGTCGTTGTACCTTAAAATACTCTTAGAAAATGCGCTTACTCAAATTCCGCCAAAAGGGTACGAAAAAATACAGCTTAAAACAAAATAGTAAGGGACATGCCACGGAGTTTGGCATAGTAGACACACTAAAGTGTAATTACAGGGAAAAACAGGTGGCATCCAGGTGACAAGGGCTAATTGGGTGCTTACAAAAATGTAAAATCTCAAAATGCATTTGAAGTGCGTTGCTTTATTAAACCGAAGCATATCCAAACTTCTTCAAGATACTCTACTAAGTGTGCGGGTCAGTCTGAAATGGGTAAATCTGTATGAGTTAAAACAACGTCGTTTCCCCGTTAGCACAAAAGAATTGGGTGTTCAATTTAAACGAAAAGCGATTAGATCAAATTGGTTTTCTTGATGAGGTTAAGGAACTCTTCCTTGCTAACCTCGCCATCGCCATTCAAGTCGGCCTCGTCGATCATCTCCTGCAGTTCCTCGTCGGTTAGTTGTTCGCCCAGCTCTTTGGCCACGCGTTTTAGGTTGGCGAACGAGATACTACCGGTGCGATCGTCATCGAAAAAGGAGAAGGCCTTCATCATATCCTGATTGGAGTCCTTTTCGGCCATTTTCTGACGCATCAGATATAGGAAATCGTTAAAGGCAATTCTGCCCGTCTTGTCCTTATCGATTTCATCCATCATGCGCTTGATCTCCTCCTTTTTCGGCTCGAATCCTAAGGCGCGAATGGCCACGCGTAGCTCCTTGGTTTCGATAAAGCCCGTGCACTGGGTATCGAACAAATCGAAGGCCTTCTTTATGTCCACCTTCTGACTCAGCGAAAGGTCAAAGGTCGGCAGTTTCGCCCTTTTCGATTTTTTGACCTTGCTGGAGATCGATGCCGTCGATTGCATCACACTGGCGGAGGACGCCATGCTGCCAAGTCGTTTGCTGGCCATTATGAATATATCGGAAATTCGATTTAAACTGAATATCGGGAGGAATATCGATTGACTGAGTTCAACGCTCTGTGAGTGTGAACGTATACTGTTTATAAATCGGGCGGGCTGTTCAAACTGGGCGACAGTTAAGGGCTCGACCTACTCGATTACGATAGTTTTTCGACTAGCTTTTGAGGGGCAAGGAACCACAACTAAGAAATATTTACCCTGCTTCCTTAAATTTAATGTAGAATTATTTAAAGTGACATCTGGGAGCAGTTCGCCCTTTAAAGTAATCTCTGAAATCCACTTTGCAACCCGCTAAATATTTTATCGATTCGGAGTACTTCCTCGCAGCATTTGCCACAACAATCAAAATTCATATGTGCCGTAATGCTCGGTGAACTTCAACTCCTGCACTCCCCCTGGAATTGGGAAACAGCTTAGAGGCCACCTGAACCCCTGGAGTCAGTGGGTGTGGCAGGTGTCAGTCAGTTGGTTGGTGCTTAGACTACAACATCTACCTTCTACGTGCCGCGCTCTGTTTGCTTATCGCATTTGCCTGTTGCAGGGGCCCCAAGCTCGGGTGGAATTTCAGGTGGAGGTACGTGCCGCTGGCTGCTCATGATTACAATTACAATTACACAAAGTGGAGCGGGATTTCACTCACCTGGGGGTCTCCGGCAGCTCCTGCCGCACCACCTGCTCCTCCGCCCGATCCCATTCCCATTTGCAATCCCAGTCCGATTCCCAATCCCGTTTCCATCCCAGTCAGCGATAATTTACGATTACGCTCGCGCTCCAGTCTCATGAGTATCTGCGCGTTCTGCTCGCAGGAGTAGGTGTGCGTCTTACGCTTTCGTTCCAGACTGTACTCGTACAGCGGCCTGGCCGCATTCGGTTGCAAATCCAGCTGGGCCTCATCGCCGGCATCGCAGCTGCACAGGGACTGATTGGAGCGGCCCTTGCTCCGCTTCAGGGATCCGCGGTTCGACGAGCAGGGCGTGAGCCGCTGTTCACTCACAAAATTCGAGAAGGTCACCACATTGCCGGCAGAACCTTCAAGGAAGATATTAAAATATAAAGTTAATTATTAACTTTTAATATAATTAAGAGTTAAGTTAAGTTAGGTGATTCATGGCAACGATTCGAATATTAACTTTAACAACCGTTGTAATTACCGAGCTTTAGATATTACGATACAATTCATGAACCCTCTTTAATATGTACCTACTTATTTAATTAATATTAATTTCGAAAACTTTGTACCTATTTTCAATTTTATTTTCTAAATCGTAATTCTTTTGTTGAACTGTTAAAAGATATTTAGTTTATTTAAACTAACTAAAGTTAATTTTGCTGAATTTGAAATTTAGTTTGACTTTCCAAAAAAAACCCTTATTTAATTGTATAAAAAAAAATTTTATCTATCAGAATATAACTTTATTCATAAAATAAAATTGGGTAAGCTTCACATGTAATATTTTATGGAATATCTGAGGAAGTCATATGCAGTAACGCTTGCACTAGAGGGTTAATTATCACTTCTTGGTAAAATCCACAAAACGGGAAAGGTCTAATTACAATGGATGCTGTAATTAGACAGAATATCGGACAGAATATTCTAAAGAATTCAGAATTGCCTCTTCAATGTCAATCAAATCGTTTGGCCTTTAAAGAAACAGTGTAGGTACTTTGGAGAGCTGCCTCGTTAGCTAAGGCATTGTTTAACAGATTTTAACGGTTAAAAATATAATATTACGAACTATCCCGTTGATTGACATTGATGAGGCTTCGGTAGAGATTACCACCTAGGTGGTAGGTGCAACCCACCTGTGGTGGTTCCTTTTCGCTTGGATGGTGAGACGTAGAAGATGTCGTGCTCGTCGAACTCCACGCTCCGCTGAGTGGTAATGGCAGCACCGCCATTTAGACCACCTCCACTGCCGGTAGCACCACCACCGAGTGCCGTGGTTGCCGTGGCCGTGCTGCTGCTGGTGGTGCTGGCCGCACTGTTGCCACCGCTGCTCAGGTTGCAGCCGTGATCCGCCAGGGCGTGCAGCATGGGATGCACCTGTCGATCTCTCAGGGAGTGCTGCTTGTGCAGGCCATTAGCTCGTCTTAGCTCCGTCATCGTCCTGATTTCACTCTGCTCTGCTTTTATTCCTGGAGCCGGCTTATTGTCATCGCTCTGCTCATGAAATATTCATGCCACACTCCGCCGCGACTGGGGCATTAGCATATCACTTTGATTTCGAACTGGCTTGCTATTGCTATACTTTTAATTTTAAATTTGGCCTCTTGCTGGCTAAGCCGGCTAACGATTTCCTTGTGTCAATACAGCTGATTCGCAATCCGATTTGCCAGCTAACTGTTTCAATTCTGGCCCGCGCCCCCTGTCGTCTTGCCAGCCCTCTCATTGCCAGCTTTCCCGAATATCTTTCTTTCTTTTACACTGCTCACATTCTTTTGCCTTCCCTGGTTCCTCTTGGAGATACAGCTTCCTTTGGCGGCCTGGCTTTGTTTGCCCTGTTAATAGACTCGGCTTAGTCGCCGCCGGTTGTTTGTCTATAATAACTGCAAAGAGACAGCCAAAGAGTGAGAGATGAGATTAGGCTTAGGCGATATGTGTGCTGAAAAGTCTATTCTAAATTGATTTCATTGTTTGCCAGAGTATCAGCTCAAGTGTGTGCTTGTAAATATGTACAAATAATTTATGGAGGGAGCTATTTACTTATTTACCAAGGAATTTTCCCAAGCAAACCGAGTCAAGAATACTTTTGGGCATCAATCAAGTTTGGTTTTCTTAAGGATATGACCTATATTCAACTGAAGGCTACACATTTCATTAAAGTTAATAATAAATTTTTTTCATTTTATTCAATTAATAATTTATAAAATATTTTTCATGATTTAATTATTACTTTTCCTTTTATTAATTATTAATGCATCTGTGCACCTTTTGCCAATTAGCTGACCTTTGGCGTATTGATTTTTTAGGCGTGTGTTATGAAAAGTTCTTTTATTTCTGATCTCTCATTCGATTGAAGTTGTTTTCAGCGCCCTTCGCGTAATTTAAGGCCAAATTGGGGCGCCTTATGCTAGGCAACAACGATTTTCCCCGCCAGTTTATAATATTTTGATGTCAAACTTTTCGCATAATCGATGGCAACTTTTTAATAAGCAAAAGCCGGCGAAACGAAAACAAAAGCCAAAACAAATATAATAATCAAGCAAACAGGAAAGCCGGGAAGGGCAAAAGGAATTTGTTCGAGAGGCAGCAAAATAATGGAATGGCATGACAGCTAAGCTCCACAGAAAGTATGCAACGTAATAATAACGTTAAAAGATAATGAGAACAGGCTAAAAACAGCAACAACAAGTGGCTTCGGTGCGGAAATTTCCCCGATTTTGTTTGGTATATTTATCTATATAAATTGGGATACCGAGAAGGGGGCATAAATTGGAAGAGAAACAAATAGGCAACTTGAGCTAACTTTCAAGAGTCACAAGAGCCGCCCTCATGGCGCGTTTGTATGTGTGTGTATTTGCGATATTTATCGCTTCTTAAGTATTTTTAAGAAGTTTGCCATCGCCAAGTTTTGTCGACAGGCAGCAGCAAGAACCGAACAACCAAACAAGCAACAACCAAACACCCAACACCAGCAAACATTTTTATCTTGGGCATATTTCGAGAGGCACTTCACTTGTCACAAGTCTCGCCAGGGAGCAAATTGTTTGGGACTCTTTTCTGGGAGCAGGGAGCCGGGAGCCCATCCCAAACATTCTTTTCGGCAAAACTTTTGAAGGCTTTAATCAACTTGTGGCACTTAATGAGCGCCTGTAATGAGTTAATTGTTTCACATTGTTTTGCAGCTCCAGAACGGTTAAATGTTTCAGATAGTTGGGCATTTGGTTTGGTCTTGTTTTGGGTTACGTTGAAGCCTCGAAGATATTAGTTTTATAAGATACCAATTTACCAGGGACCGAAAATAACTGTTACAAAAAAATCATATACTTAAAAGAGTAAAAAAAAAAAATAAATACACCAAATTTTTTGTTAGCCATTGTAGTTTTCATATCCGCAAAGATGTTTATTTTTTGAGTTTTATAATAATACTTAAAGAATAACTGTTATTTTTCAACTTTTATAATAAAGCTCAACAAATATACATATAACAGTTATTTTTGAGTTTTATAATAAAAGTTCAAATATAACAGTTATTCCTTGAGTTTTATTATTTCGATTAAAATTAAAACTTAAACCTCTTTTGTGGCTCTTCTTGGATAGATTAAAATAAATCTAGTGAGTGGTTAAACAAAATTGTTTGTCGACAATTTTGTAAAATTATTTTTAAGTCGTTACGACCTGCAATTTATACAGCAATTTGTTTCATCAAATCGGTTGTGAAAAAATCTTTAACTTTTGAGTTTATTTAGATTTTCGAAATTCTCCAGGGTATCCTTACAATGCTCAAATTGTTAATTTTTCTCTCACACATATGACTCATTTATTACTTGGTTTATGACACCTTTAACTTGGCTGGATTAATTAATTTTGGCATTGATTCGGTCCTTGGCTTTTGTGGTCTATATCTGTAAAAGGGTTTTACATCTGGGTCGTAAAGTGCGAGGCCCTTTGCCCGATAACTAGCATACAAATGGGAATAGGGGAAAAACCCGAAAGGACAACGCCAAACTCAAATGAAAATCTAATTTAGAGCAACACGCACTGAAAGTGTGAGGGTAACGGGAGAGAGGAGAAGGGTGACGGGTGAAGAGGGGAGGGAGATAGCAGCACAAGTGATACATGGGTTCATGGCAGGCAGTAAAAGCTTCGGCCCGCCTTTCATTTGCGTTTAAAGACCTCAAAAAGGACTTCCGCCTGCACTGGCCTACAAATTAACATGCCCCAATCTGTGACTGTCTCTGTGCATGTGTGTGTAAGTGTGTGGGTGGCATGAATTATGAGTAAAGCAGCTGCAGACTTAATGGAAAATGTTCGAGCTGGGCCAAGAGTTTTTGGCCAAGAGCACGCAAAGCGTAAATTAGAAGAATGCTACAGAAAAAGCGACAAGGAAAGTTAATTTAGGACCACCGAAGACAATATACCCTGCAACTATGATTTTATTTCACAGAAGTTTCTGAGCCAGTAAATCGATCATATCTAGTAACTATACAGAATTTTTAATTTTGGATCAGAACTCTTGGCCAACTCAAAGTAACAATACACTCTGCTGGAATGAAAGAACCCTTTGAAAGAGTATCCCAAAAAAAGCCGAAATTCCCACGACGCCCACGGAATCACGCATGTGTATATGTACGAGTGTGATGTAATAAGTTGTTGTTATGCTCGCGTAGCTCATAAATTAGACACGATCTATTACGGACGGATTTATATGCATGAGGAGTCAGGAACAGAGACAACAGGCCAGAAACAAGCAGCATATAACTTGATAAACTTGGCTGGAAACGAGTGGGTGTCATTTTTAATTTTTGACACGTAGTCTTAACCAAAAAGCCCGAACATGTGTTCTTGACATTGCAAATAAAAAAAATAAAAATATATAAAAGCGCAAAGCACGAGCGTAAAATATACAAGTATTTTAAAATTCCAATTCGGGGCGAGAGGGATCGTATAATGAGTTCTCTGGCGGCGGGCCATAAATACCATTTGGAGTGTTTGCATCGCCCATAGGTGGGCCATAAAAATTTGTTTAACACGCACACGTACAACTCGCACACACACACACATCTACACACACTCATAAGCTTATGCATACAGGAGCAAATCAAATTTATTTTATTCAACTTTTTTTCGCTTTCTGCGTTGCTGTCGTTTTTATGACAGCGCAGCAAATTAATGAAATTTATGCAATAAATCATTTCACCAGAGAATAAAGCAAAAAGGTACTTGGTAAGAGGCAGATAGAAGAGAGCTAGAACGAGAGGGAAACACTAGAAATTGTGTTAAACCAATAAAAGTAAGCTGAAAAGGCTGTAAAGTTAACCAAATAGTGCAACAATACGCCACAAAAAAGCATAAACATTGTTACAATAGAACTCAGTCTCAAAATTGAATTTATTATGTGAGTGTCTGATATTGTTTGCATTTCATTTAATAACTGCAATTAAATTATTTTTAGTAAATTTTAGGATTTCAAATTCAATGATAATAATATTTAGAAATCAACAAGCATTTTTAATTGTTTTAAATGGTATGTAACATCTTACAAAAAAATTAATAAACATGATTCAATAAAAAATGAGGTGTGAAAATAACTTTGGTATTTTTCTTTTAATAAACATTTATTAAAAAGGGAAAAATAAAGTAGAATGGGTAATTTTTATAAAGTAAAGTTTTTAATTTTATTTTGCCTACGGCCATCGCTTAAAATTTTCAAGGACGATTCCCGGGTAGCCTCTAATCAATTTCAACAAATTCCAGCCGCATTTCGCCTCATTACGGAATTTATTTCCACAGCCAGCTGCCTTTGGCTAAGCTGCCACATTTATTTAAACGAAAACTTTCGCAGTTTCAGCTTTGGATGCCGCTTTCTAGCACCCCTCTGGTCCACTTTCTGCACATTTAGCAATCCCATTCGCAACTCATATTTTTAGACTTTGGTCCTAAGTGCGTTGACTGCACTTTTGGCGCTCGCATAAAACTTTTTCGGGCTCACTGACCCCCCGAAAACCCCCGGAATTCTCGCCACCCCACAAATAGTCATCTGGCTTTGTGAAGCCCGCCTTCCAAACTCCGAGCTCCCCTCGTTTCTATCTCGTGTAATTCAGCTTGCATCCGCTTCTAAAAAGTTACGCTGCACCCGAAAATTCAAGTGGTTGGACCAAAGGCTTTTAGCTGACTTAACACCAGCAAACGCGCATATACAAACATTCTCAGATCCACAAAGAAAAAATACTTATACGATTCTTGAAACATCCTCATAAATTAAAAGAAGGCTAATAAGTTCTAGAACTTATGACAAATCGTAATATGTGTACAAATCAATACTTTGAAAGGTGTTTTTTGAAAAATAAGGCTTTTAAAAAAAAAAACTTAGTATAAGTAAGTATTTGTACTTATTCTTAGTGCTTAAAAAAAATCAATTATAATAAATTGCTGGGCTTATAAAGGCAAGTACATTAAAAACAACCCTTAAAACTCATGGGCATTCGAATTTTTTTCAGTGCCCACAAAAGTACATACTTCGCTTATATATGGCTGCACCCCTTCCTGTGCATTCACTTCCCCTTTTTAGTGGCCTCGTAAAGCTTGAGCTTAAGCATGTCGCAAAGGAAGGGTTTCCTGCTTTTCCGAAAATTTTTCAAAAAGTCGCGCTTGGAAATTGTGCGTATATGTGTGAATTTTGTGGATGCAAAATAAAAAAGAATTTTACAATGGCGAGCGTGACTTAAAATAAAGAAATAACTTACAGCATAGTTCAAGTCAAACAATGCGCGACATTTTCTCGAAGAATTTAACATGGTATACTCCCATTTTCCCCTTGGATATATGTGGGCGGAGCCACGCAGTCTTGGCCAGAGTTTTGAATTTTTTAACAGCTTAACCCGAAACTCGCATTCCCCTCAGTTGCCCTCTACTTGTGACAGTCAGCCCTAAAAGTTTAGCACTTTCCTCTTTGTCCTCGGAATCTTTTGTGGCTGGGACTTAGAGAGGTCTGTGGTCTTTATTTTATTATTTTTATTTATTTACGTACCTAAAAATCGGTTTTTATCCTTTGCCTTGACTTAAAGTGACTGCTAAATTAGTTGCATTTGACTTCAAGGAATTTCGACTCTGTTCTGAAATTGAAGAAAGAAGTAATTGGTTATTTATTAATCTAAAAGAATATGAGCATGTTGTATACCTAAGGTTTTCATAAAATTATTAAAAGCGTTGAAAGTATTTATATAATTTTGTTAATCAAATCTATAAATTTTAAGATAGAATTTAATATAACTATCAGTTTTCTAGTGGAATTTTCATTTGATTGCGTTAGTTTACTTATTCTGTATTTTATTTATCCTGACATTTTCTTCTTTTTAATACAAACAGATTTAGATCGTCATTTTTATTTTTACTAATTTCATTACCTATCTTATTATTTACCTACTGCTTCCAGCTATCAAATAACAACAAATTGGGTTAGATAGCCGTTCAACTCTGTGTGCAATTTAATTTAAATAATTTTTGTTTGTGCTTTGGTCAGAGTTGCTTTTGGCTGTGGCGCTGCATATTTGCATGATATTAATTTGCATAATTATGTTGGTCATAAAGAAATGCGGGCTAACAATTATGAAAGCCACAAGCACACACCCAGGCAAGGAAGAAAAAACAACCCGAATGCAGTTGCCAAACACACACTGTCATAACTAATATAGAGTTATTTATCCCCGGGGACCGATTTATATTACTTCCCCGTTAGCCATGAAGTCCTTGTTTTTTTCTAGAGGAGGTTAGTGCTACAAGGTCTTCGCTGCTCCACATTTTCCGCCCTGCTCCGTACATTTATCAGTGTCAAAAAATAATAGCGCGCCCGGTTTCGCTTTTAATAATTTCCCCTGCCGAGGAGAGCATTTGGAGCGGAAATTGCCGCTGCTCGAGTTTCGGGGCCGGGTCGTTGGGGGCCTTGAAAACAATGGTCAGATGCAGAACTGCACTCAGGACAGACCTCCCTAAATTATTTCAATTCCAAATGCTCACGGATAGCGTTCGTTGGACGGGAAAACAACAGTCGGCCGAGTCCCAATCGCATTTGTTTGTTGGTGTCTGCATTAAAATGTTCATTAAATTAATGTAATTTCACTTTTGGAGTGGAATTTCTTGCTCGTTTTGAATTGGATTTACCTGTTTGTTTTACATGCACTATTGACAGCTCTTGACATTTGATATTTAAATTAAATTATTCGCTTTTCGGCAGGCTCCGATTAATTTTATTTGTTAATGGCAAAGGCTAATGGCTTTCCTTCAATTTAATTGCTCTTGATATTTGGTATAATAAAACCGCCTTAAAATTTAATTTGAAAATATTTAAAAGTGAAAACAAAATAATACGTTATAGTTCTTCGGAAGGTTTAAAGTGAAATTATTTATTGTTATATACAGTTTATTCAATTATTAATTTATGAGTTTATTTTAGGCGCTTAGGTGTTTTTTTTACACATTTCAAGATTGTGTATGATGAAAACTTAAATAAATTAAATTTCAGGTGGTAAGGAAATACATTTATTTTAGCTTATCCCATCGAAAGGAAAAATAGTTTTCCAGTGCCGGCCATCTATTAAAATTTCATAATGTGGTTCAGTCTTTTGTTCAACTGTCCGCACATTAAGCAACCGAAACTTTGGACATAAATTCAAGACCTTACTCCCATAAATATTACCCACTTACTTCGATGGGAGCTAGCATAAAATATGCAGCATCGAAAAGTTCTGGTTGTTTTCCCTTTGGCTTTTATCAGGCTGAGCTATTGACTAAATACTTTGGCAAATTCATAAATTTTAGCACAGCGTAATAACATAAATATTTTAAAAAAGCCAAAAAACAGAAGAACAAAAAATGTGGCGGAGCAAAATTGAGTAGGAAAGTTTTGCTCGAAGGGAAGGGGCATATGTACCATCCCTGAAACTTTATTGACTTGCTTTTTTGAACGTCATAAAATCGAGAGGGACAACAACTTGGGCAGCTTCTTTCTTATTCATGGGTATGGCTCATCAAAGCCTACTTAATGCCCAATATTGGCCATGGCTTAAACAGTTTTGACCATTTCATGAGCTCAACTTTGTCGGCCAAAAGTTTTTTCCTTTCTCACTTTTTTTGGATATTTATAAGGCTGCCGGCGGGGAATCCACATCGATATTAAATAGCGGCGGGCAGCAGAAAATTTTGGCATTAATATTCAGCGTTGAACTCGACTTCAATGGCTAGGTGAAGCAATTAGAGAGGTGGGGTGCACCGGGAAAAAGTGTACTATTTTTTCAGTTTGCATTTAAAGAATCATTTTTAATTTATGAAAATGACTAATACTTTAAGGGGCAATTTTTCGTCCATGTGCTAAATTTAAAATGGTGTTTTTAAGCTTGAAAACGTTTGGGAATTCGGAGTTAAAAGCGAACTTTAAATTAATGTGTTATATTAATTTACTTTAATAAGTAATTTAATAGAATCAATTATTTTCTCACAATTATTAAATTGCTATTAAAGGAAATTTCCATTGTAAAAGAGACACTGCTGACCAAATTTCTCACTGTGTGGCAGGCCTAAATGGTTGATATCCTGTCGGAGGTGTTGTTTGGCTTCATTATCACAAAACACACACAGTCCCGTGTAGCATTAGACTTTAATAAGCCAATAAGTTTGCTTTCAGGTATCCCGAAGCCTGCTCAGAACATCCTTATCCTTATCCACTAACCTTGGTGAGTGCATTAATATTTATGCTTACACTCAGAACTCTTGTTCTCTGGCCATGCGTGCGTTATAAATAAAATTAAATGTATCAGTTAAGTTGAATTTTTGGCTCTGTATCCAAAAAGGAGTTCGGTGTCGATAATTCTACTTGGTTTTTGGGATAATAAGATTGTCGGGGGGAAGGGTAGATTGGATGGGTTGCCTGGAGAAGTCCTACTTCGGTTAATGATGCAGTCGTTAGCGAGCAGACTCTACGTTAGGGATTCGAGCTCCTCGAACGGAAATCTCCGTGGATGAGAAGTAATGTCTTATGACCGTAGCTGTAATTAGGTTTTGGGCATAACTAAGTGGAATGCTACATGCCATTGGTGATTCAGGGGGGATTTATTATACAGTGGTCTTCTTAAAGCTCTAACCAGAGAATCTCTTAACTGGAAGCTTTTAATAAAAATAAAGTGATTATTTTTGTTTCGGCTTACATAAATATTTTCCAGTTTATTAACATAAATATACACTATTTATAAAATAAAGAAAATAAGTAATTTTGCACCGTTATCATAAAGTTTCTGTACTTAACAAGTGTTTTTGTAAGCCTTGCTATTTGAATTTGCACAGTTTATGCAAAAGTTCTCCCTTTGTCTATAAGCTAAATTACTATTTATGAAGTTAACTAACTAGTTTTAGTTCCCAGTTGGCTGCTACTACTTATTTTTCACTTTATTTATAAGCCCGATTTCCCACCCTCGATTATCGCCCTTCTAAGTATGCAACACTTTTGGCCCGACTTTTCTCCGCTTTTCCTTTAGTTTTTCCTGTGTTTTCGTGCAGGCACCTTATCTATTCGAGCGTGTGTGCTTGTGGTATCAAATAACATCTTTATCAAACATTTTTGTGTTACATGCACGCGACTGAAATAAAAATAATGATCAAGGCAAGTGTGGAAAAGAGGGGGACGAAATGGCGGAAAAGGGATGGCATATTCGTAGCTTTTCTACTACCAGCGAAAAATAAGAACAACAATAATAACAACAACAACCTCAACAGTTCAAAGAATTAACTCACATGCCTGGCATAATAAACATAACAGCTTCAGCCTTGGATTTTGTTTTTGATGCCGCCAATACCTAGTGATTGTGAAGTGAAAGAGTAAATTGGAATTGTCAAAGCTTTTGCAACTAATAAATTTAATCTAAAGGAAATGTTATATTCCAAAAGAAATTTTCTCTTTACTAACAGATATTGTTTCCAATAAAATCTAAACTACTTCAGGCTTGGAATATTTAATAAGATATTTTTATTATGAGGTAGTTAATAGTCCTTAGCATTTTTTTACATTTTTACCCCTGCGTCAGTTTTATGTTTGCTTTACTGCCGCTGCCTCAGTTGTTGTTGTTGATTGTTGTTGGTTCTCCTCGGGTGCCTTCTTGCTTTCACTTCGATGGTTAACATGGTCTCCTTTCCCGTTATCCCACCCTCCTGGTCGTTCTACCAAACAGACAGCCTTGGGAGACGTGGAAAGCATGTAGGGAAATGGCAGAAACTTGTAGCCTTTCGGCCTTGCTAAAGAAGCTATCGAAGGCAATGCACAAACAACATAATTAGTGGAGAGCTGCAGGGGGAATCCCAGAGACCCCCAGTTCTTCAAAGGCTCCTCCACTAATTGAGCAGCTTGTATTGCACAATCGAATTAATTTATTCTGACTGGAAAAACTTCAATCAATTCGCCCCGTAATTTCCTCCCACGAAAATTATGACTTAATGCAGCCAAAGACGTTCTGCGTTCCCAATGCTGAGCCGGAGTTGGAAAATTAATTTCCCAAGTGCATTATTTAGCGGGGGCGGTGGGAGAATGTTCTCCAGTCCCAGCAGCGCATAAATCGACGTAATGGCAAATTGTAGCCAGCGAAGAAAAAAAAAAACGGTAAGAGCTCCACATAATGCGAGTATGATGAAAAATGAAAGCCAGCCGGGAATGTCAGAACTTTCGGGACTGTTCATCGTCTGACTTTTATGGTTTCCAAAAATCAAATCTCAGAAAATCTGGGAGGGCTTTATCTGAGAATATGGCTGGGAAAAGGTCGCAAATTATTTTCCAGACTGCACGTTTATCTTTCTTTTTTTATTGTTTGTAATTTAATAATTTTGTTTTATTGAAATATTATTTTTTACATTTATTTAGATTTTGTTAGCAATATATATTTATCCCTATTCATCTGACCACGAGTTTTTAAAAATATAGCCGCCTAAAAATGTCGAATTTTATATTTGCTGAACAAAACTTAAATACTAACCTTAAGGGAAATATATAAACGCAAACCCTTTATATCGTTTTCGTTCTGTCAACAAATTATGGTAAGATAATTAATAAACACCTTACAAAAGAAATTTTTTTATTTATTGATTTTAAAAAGAGATTATAGAACTGTTCGCCCTTACTACATGCCAGCACTTTCTTTTCTTTAAGGGAAATGACATTTCAAAAAAAATCAATAGATCTTCTTCAGACAGAACAATTTTTTATATCCCCCTGGTCACATCTTTTTTATTTTCTTCAGACTCCCTTAACCATCTATCATATTCGTTTCTTCCAAGCATGTGGTGAAAAAATCGAGTATAACTTTAACGCTCATTTAGCCGGAGGCTTTAAAAAAGGTTCCCTGACAGCCTCCTTTGCCGGCCCACCCTTCGGGTTTCACGTCTGACTGTCTATCTGTCGCATTGTTGGCCTTTTTTCCGACTTTTCCTGACTGACTGAGTGTGGCAGCCATTTTGCCAACACACAGACTGGAAAAGCAGAAAGAGATGGAGAGTGGCGGGCAGAAAAAGAGAGAGATACTCCACTTACTCGGCTCTTGGCAGGCTCATAAAATTTTATGATTTCGATCAACTCGAGTGCGGAAATTATTAAGAGTCGAATCTGTTTCAGCATCCTGCCACTCCGCCATCTCTTTCTGCCGCGCTGCTCTTGTCTCTGCCTCTCTTTCTGTAGGCTCTGCTCTAAATTTTCATTTGCACCGGAATATCTTTTGGTATATACAACAGGGGGCAAAGCAGTAGAATACTTCAAAAACAATTTGTGATTAAAGTTTTTTAAAAATCAGCATCAACAAATTTTAAAATTGTTCATATACTTAAATTAATTTATAAGGAAACTTAATTTCTGATATTTTTGGAAAAGGTATTACAAAAAATAATTTAAAATTATTTTCAAATTATTGAAAGTATGGAAATATTTTGTTTGGTTTAAAAGTAAATAAATTTGTTGTTACTAAATCGTAAACCATATCTGTACGTAAGATACATAATCTCGTATGACAGCTGCCAGAGGGAAAATGCAATAGGGTGATGTGGGGAGGGTGGAGTGGTGATTTCGCGTAAAGTGCGCGGCACATAAACTTCATTGGCCATGCCCCAAGCCCTCGTTTCCCGTAGAGTGCCTGCCATTTTAATTTATATTGTAGCCATGTAAAAGTTCAACAATAATAAAAAACACGCACACAGAAGTAAGGAAAGCAAAAACCTTGCATGTGTTTTTCTTCAGTTTTCCCAACGCACCTTATCCACGTCCTCCGTTCCCAATTTTCCGACTGTTACCTGGAAAGTGCGTTTTTATCTGTTTGGCAGCTGGAAATGGTTACCAGCCAACACGCAAAAGTTTTTACCAATTTCTTAGCGTCGCGCACTCATTTTATTAGTTCGTGGTAAAACGCAGAGAAAAATGTATGTCTTAATATTTAAAAAATACAGATAATAACGGAAAATCATTAAGTTTTCAAAATTCTGAAATTATTCTTCAATGTAGAAATATTGCTCTACGTTTTTTCAGAACAAACAGAACAACCTCTTTTAACTTCGAGAAACTGGTAGTTTTACCGAGTTTTTGAATACCCAATATATTTTCACAAATATTAATTTCTATAGTATAGTATTTTATTTTGAATAAACTTCTTACTAATAGTGACCAGCCGACTTTCTCTCTTTAATTTTCGTTTAATTTGAGGGTCTCTCAACCTCTTTTTCTCATCCCCCAACAATTAACGTATTTAAAAACCTATTAATAAGTTGCCAGACGTGTGAGACCGAAAAACAGTTGAAGCTGCCGCCGCCTAATAACCACCCACATCACGCAGACTTTACCTTTATCTTTCTAATATTTTTAACCCTTATCCACGCAGCCTCACCCAGAAGGACCCCTGCCCCTGAACATTTAGTGAAATGACCGCAAAAGTTATTTTTAAAATCATTTCCGAGCAAGCACACACTCACATGGGGAAACTTTGGGCCAAAGATAAGCCGAGAGCAGCTGTAAAAAGCACATAAACATGCGTGTCGAGTTGGGTCGGTTTTTTTTGGGGTCTGGTTTCTGTTCCGGGTCAGTGCAGAACAAGCTGCAGCCCCATCCCATTGGAGAGCCCCTAACCAGAACTCGCCACCGCCCCTGTTTTGTGTACTTTTCACTTTCGAAGCGAGTTGTTTTGTTGTTTTTGGCGCTACTTTGAAGCTACTTAAGCCGTTTTGAATTTTTTATGAGCCCTTCCCCCTGGTCATAATGTTTTTTTCGTGTATATTGATATAAATGTTTATACATGCTCAGGTGTATGAAGGATAATGATCGGGGGAGTTCAGGTGCTCTCGCTCTCTCCCATTTATCGGAAGGGAATTTTATGTGCAAAAGGTTTAGATAAAGGTGTACTTTTTTGAGTGTCTAAGAATTAAAGGCACTCTTTAAATTTATCATTATTTTGAAGATTGGTTGTATTGTTTTTAGATATGTTCTATAATTGTTCTTTAAAAAATTTCAATAATTACAATATTTAGAGCATTTAACAAATAAGCATATTTAACAGCCAGGAAAAGTGCTCAAAATCGTGTTTTAGATCATCGCCTGACATTCTTTTGAAGTTGTGATAAATTGAATTGGTTATCTGAAAGCTTTTCTTACCGCTGCGTACCTGTCAACTTCTTATGTATTCCCTCTCCCTGTATGCTATATGAAATGCCATCATCAAATATTTATATTATTTCGCCTCATCTTACGAGTTGGAAAAAATGGAATGCATTATTGATTGAGCACTTGCCAGGAGCATTTGATGCTTAGATACTGGGATTTCTATTGATTAGTTTTGGATGAAGTTTTTTTTGCATAAGTGTTTCAGTGCTGGCAGTTTTATTTTGGAAAACATTTTTTTTCTTTCTTTTAAATTATTGTGGTTATTCCTACATTCCATAAATATTTTAATATGTTCACCCTGTACTCTCGAGCTGTCCTCGTTTCATTTCGCGTTCGTTTTGAGTTATGTATTGTTTCGCACATTTGGCGCGTCGATTTATTTACGGCGCCCATAAATATTGTGGGTGTGGTGACGGTGGTAATGTGTGGGTCCTGTATGCCGCACTCAGAATTCTGTGTCCTGTGGCAGGACCCTGTCACGTGTTGCATCACCCGCACAGCAGTTGGCATATTATTCATTTTTATTATATTTTGTCGCCTTAACGACCATAAATTGCATTAAAAATGCTGTCATTGAATATGCTTTTGCGTAATGGTCAGGTGGTGGAGCTATAGGAAGGCAAGCAGCAAAAAAAAAACCAACTCTAACCGCCCTCTTTGGCCAGTGTAATTTATGACCGAAAATTTAAATGCAAAATCGTGTATATAGGGCAAAAACCCATCAGCGTTGACAGCGGAAACGCCGCAAATTCATCCGTGAAATATTTAAAATTCATTTTACCCGGGAGCCGCCTTTTATTTTATTGTCGCCTTGGTCTTCGTCTCGATTTTTATGGTGGCCCGAATTGAATAGCGGATAAGGGAGTTAAGTCTAGGCAATCCCTACATGTCCACCAGACGTCAGAAATATTTTAGAATGTATTCCTAAGCCAAAAAGTTGGCGCAGCAAAAAAACGAAAAATCACCGAAAGTTGGGGCAAAAAAAATGTGTAACTTAACCCGCATCAAGAATTTGTCACGATTTGTAGTCATCGTCTTCAGCTCATTCCATGTCTTTGCCAGCCATGAAAAATGACCGAATTCAACGCTGCGTATACGTAATGCCCGCCCTGGAACCCACCCCCTTAACCTCTGAACCCCCGTGACAATTGTGTGGTTAGATTTTTTGTTACCCCGTCTTAACGCTTCAGGATTTCTGAGCAGGAGCAGCAGCAGCGACTCCTTCACACATCGTTTGTCACATTGTTCGCCGCAGGATCTGAGATCCTTTTCCCATGGTGTTTGATGTTGTTCTTGGGCCATAGTTGTTGCCAAAGGCAATGCCATTACTATTTGCCATTGTCAGTGTTTTGTTTGTTGTCGAATATTTGTTGTGATTTTTCATCTCACTATAGTTTGCTTTTTGCACATTAGTGTGGGCGTGTCATGTGTAATCAATTTTCCTTTCTATGGCAGCAGGTGTCTAAAGGATTCTGCCGTTGAGTGCTTTCGCTTTTCAGTTTCATTTCCACTCGCAAAAAGATATCGTTCTTTGAGTTTAAAGTTTTGTGTTACTTACAATTTATGCACAGGAGTTCCTCAGACATTTAGCATTGTAAATGGAAATTTTACAAATTTAATTACCAGCAAAACTTTAGACGGCAGACAAAGGCTGGTGTAAATTGGAAAACGCGAAAATCAGTTTGCATATATTTCATGGCACACAGTGCGTATGATTGACATTAAAACATTAATTATGCAAAGCGCAGCGAAACTTTTTTGTTGAATTGTATTTGCTGTTAGAAGAGTTCTCTACTCGCTTGTTCCCCCTTCCCTCCCACCCATTTACATTTTCTTTAGCTTCGTATGATTTTCTGTGTGACTACACTGAGAAAAATTATAATATACAGTTTAAATAAATGAAAAATAAATATAATTGTTTAAAACTTTATATTTTCAGATGGAAAATACTCAAGTCATTTATATTTAGACTATAGAGGAAGTTGATAACATTCTCTGAACTGGTCAATTCTTTTTCAAAATAGAAATACCTACTTTAAAATAATTTTTGAGTACTTTATTGAAAATATATATTTTTAAAAGGATAATTAAAATGTATTTGTTAATTTTTTTCGAGTGTCCATGACAATGCTGTCGAGTAACCAGAGAAACTTCGAGTTCCTTCTGCTCTTTCTCTAGGGCCACATGTCGTATGCGCAATGTCAGCATTTCACCCACAAGGGGGCGGAGTGAAACGAAGAAGGCGTGGCAGCGAAAGTCAAGTTTTTAATTGTTTTCGCGAATTGATTTAAAAAGCTTGTTGTTGCGGCAACTTGTTCGTCCTGAACTTCATTAATATGTCAGAGTTTCTGTGGCCCAGGACGAAAAAATCCGCCTGTCTGCTAAATGGCCTCGGCTCCCTGTAACCAAAAACAACAGCAGCAACATGGAGTTCTTCGCGGAAAACCAAACTGCGACAGCAGCTGATGAAAAGCCTGATTGGCAGACGAAGAGGTGGAGAAGGGGGAGGAGGGGTCAGGACTACGTTAACCATGGCGGGCATTAAGACAAATTCTTTGGCGGCTCACTTTGGCGTATTTTATTTATGAGAAGACGCCGCGGCCAAGGACCAAGGACCAAGCTGATTGCGGCCTGTCCTTCTCCAGCTTCTCCAACGGCTTTCAATTAAATGCACAGATTTTTCAACCTGCCCCGCCCCAAGCATTTCTGTTTTTAATTATGTACTTTTTGGGGCGGCACAACATGCAGTGGGCGTGGCATTTAATTGTCGACACAAGAGCGAAATAATTTTCATATCAGCTTAAGTTGTTTGCTCCGTTGTCCGCCCAATCGAGCACTTTTAAGAGCGGGAAAATGGGAGGCGAGGAAAAGGGGGTGGCAATAGTATCAACTGTTTAATTAAGGGGCAAGGCAGACGGGTATTGATGATTTCTTCGTGGTGGTCCTTCGGCCAGAGACTCTCAGGTGTTTATTAATGAATTTTAAATCCTTTGTTGCGCTGGGGAATTTATCTTTTGAGCTGCGCTTTACAAAGTGAGCTCGCTGTTGCGGTCTGCATGGTAAAGAGTTAAGACTTTCAAAGAAAATGTGGTTTTGTCAGAATTTACATTACGTAAATAATCGAGAGAAATAAGTTAAAACTTTCAGAAGATTGATTTTTCGACCAATGGCTTCTTAAAAGTTTAAAAGTATTTCATTCTAAATAGAATAGTATATGGATCAAGATATGTATTTTTATTTAAAAAAGATTCATAAATTTAATAAAAAAGTTCAATTCTTGAGACCTCGAATTCTAATCCGAATGCCCTCCTCTCTGTCACAATAACTAACGTTTTAAATTCCTCAACTTCTCAACCCCCAATTAGCTCAATTAAGTGTGGAAAACCTCAGACTTTCGCACAATGACAGCTGACCTACATTTTTGGAAATAAAGTGTCCTGGCTCTTATGTTCAAACCCTCGAAAACCCCCAAAACGTTGACTTGACCGAAAAAAGAAAATTGTGTAGAGCATTTTGTGAGCATGAAATATTCATAGGTTGCAAATTAAAATTTCATAAGGTAAATGAAGCAAGGGAAAGACATTTAACGTTCGCCTTTCAAATTTTAATTAACTCAATTATGCAACAAACCCAGAGAGCCAGAACAAAAAAGAGTGAAATACTTTCTTTTTTTTGCACTTTTCTGATTTCAATTAAAAAACGGACAACCGAAGTTGTTGGCCAACCAATCAAAGTGTCAAAAGTTAATGCAGATTCCGCCTGCGATGGATTTCGACACGATGGCCACTTAAGCTGCCAGACGGAATAAAATGCAACTGTGGGCATTCGTAGACTCATTCTACATTTCACAATAAAATTCAGAGAAATTTTCACTGTCCGTGTTGGTTTCCTGTTTGGCACTTTCTGCCATCCGCTTGTCACACACTTTAGCTTAGACTCGGTAAAACTTTTGTTTATGATTTCCATGTGCCTGCCACGCCCCCATACATTCTCGGCTTTTCCGCCTTTTCCTCCCCCAGCACTTTGCATAAATTGTTAGATGTCGTCCTTGGCAGCGAGAAATCAAAAATGAAACAAGAGCTGGCGAGGATGGAAAACCTCGGTCGTTGTTATTGCCGGAAAATTTTTATTTATCTTATAATTATGTAAATGAGTGCGACGAAAAGAAGAGAAGGGCAGTGTGTGTTGACTACCAGACAGAACATGTTGTTTTGCATATTTCCGCAAGGCGAGAAAAGGGGCGTTAAAAGAGGAACTCAGGAAATAAATCTATTTTTTTTTTTAATTTAATATTATATTATTTTAAGGTTTAAAAATAACATTTTTAGAGTGTGTAACTGGAAAGCTAAACTTAAAGAAATTGTGTTAGAAAAATAAAGAAATTGTTCACATATAGAAATGAATGAGAAGAAATACACAAATCAATCAAAGAAGCTTCCTTTTGCTTTTCCTTGAAACTACGTCCCTGGCTTGTTTTTCAGTCTTCTTTTATGCCCTGTTTGGCTTCTGTTTTGCTTGACCCAAAAGAAAAATGAATTCAATTATTAGGCCCAAACACAAATGTGGCTATCCTTCAATTAACCAAATTTCCATTGCCCCCCCAGCAATTGTTCGGGTCATGCATATGCATTAGGCTTATTCCACGTGAAACGTGACAGGCCCGTTTGGGTCAAATCTCAGAATCAATCGAAACTTTTTTTTTCGATAGAGGAATGAAATATAAGGATGGGTTTTTGTTTTTTTTTTTTAACTCTTACTGTTTATTTAAAAAAAATTTTTTTATAAGTTTATTTAAATTTTAGCTCCGATTTTTCAGTTGTGCATCACTTGAGACTCGTTTGAGTCATTTTAATATTTGGTATGCAACTTTGTGGGATATCTTAATATCTTTCAGATAAATATTTTTAAAAATTTTTAAATTTAAAATTAAGTATTTTAAAGGGGAATTTTAAATTAAAAAAATTCTGTACGCCGGAATACACGCGATTTCCGAAAAAAATAATTATCCTTATTTTGCTTCAACAATTCTTCACGAAGTGGTAAATTAAAATTTTTGTAATTGCAAGGGATACTAGTAAAGACAACGATTTTAGTTTAGCAACTTTGCATCAAGCAACAACAGCGCAGCGTGTAAGAAGAGAACAGCAATACGAGCACGGGAGAGCAGGAATAGTGCTTTCCCTTTCTTACACGCTGCGCTGTTGTTGCTTGATGCAAAGTTGCTAAACTAAAATCGTTGTCTTTACTAGTATCCCTTGCAATTACAAAATTTTATTTTACCACTTCGTGAAATGAAGCAAAATAAGATAATTATTTTTTCGGAAATCATATATTCCTTAAAAATTTTATCTAAAAATTTTATTTTATCACATTTCATGTGGAAAAGCAAATTAATTAGGGACAAGCCGCAGATCCTGATTAGTCAAGCTGGTCAGGGCCTTTGTCAATCCAACATTAACTGCCAACTGCCAAAGGGAAAGTCATTCAAATGGAATTTGAAATGCAAATGGAAAGAAACGAAATGGAACAACAAAGTCATTGGGGAAATCCAGTTCAGGAAATTTGTTCAATATGTTTGTCTCCCAGCCGCTGTCCAATATTTTGTCAGCTTTATTTTTCTGTTCTTTCCTGGCTTGATATTTCTTTAAATTAGGAAGAACCATTCTGCAGCTTTTTTCCTTTGTGACATGTCGTGTTTATGGGATTTGGTTGCCTCTCTTTTTCAAATTCAGCTTCTATTCTTACTCTTTTGGGCCCAGCTTTTCATTTCAGTTTCTATAAGATATTTATTTGCTTCTTAGTTGCCTTTCTGGCTTGCCTTTTCCAAATTGACAAATAAATAGCCTCTCGGTTTTTCTGGACATTTCAGGGAAAAGTCAATTGTTGGTGCACTGAGCAGAGCTTAGGCGTAGTCAGAGGGTTTTCCGTTTGCCTGACCACTTTTCCAGGGATTCGGGTTTCGGAAAATTAATTTTGCATAATAGGCGGAAAAGCCAAAAGGGAAGAGAGATCCCTAAAATATTTCTGCAAAAAAGATTGGAATTCATTTATTTAAAAAAAAATGGGAGTTATTGTTGACTGAATTCCAAACTTATTTAGGGAGAAAATAGCAATGTTATTTTGGTTTTCATTAAAAATGTTTTTTTTTATTAGGACTTAGTTAGCTTCTATTTTTCCGCCTGTAAATTAGCATTTCGTGCATCGAAAGCTATTGAAAAATACATTATGAAATAAATAATAATTAGTCTTCTTTTGCTCTGAAAACTCCAAAAGTAAGGCAGTTTAAAATAAATGTTCCAAATTTCTTCGCGGCCATATTTCATCCATTTAAGTTTCGACTCTGCAATCTTACCCTCGCTTTATCATTTGCTGGCAGGCCTCTTGTTAAAAATGCAATATTTTCTCCCCTCGAATTCGCGCTGTGCTCCAAATAATTATCGCTTAATGATGTGCAATGGCAACAGAAACCAACCAAGGGAGCTCAGTATAAATTCTCGTTTTTTGGCACTGCTCGACTGTTGAGTCCCAGTTCAACGAACCCCCAGTTGAGAACTTGCATGCCTTTGTATGTTTATTTATTGCAGCGGGGAAATTGAAATTGCTTCGCATATAAATTAAATTGCTCAAGTCGGGCAGCAGGATTTCATCAGGCCTGAAAGCGTAATTGAAATGCGATTTATGTGCATTATTTAAAGCAGAGCGGAGACTCGAAAAAAACTCAATTAGAGCGCTAATTAATTTATTTGCTCAACAAGGCATGTTTGGCCGCAAACTCATTAACTTGTCACATGTAATCAGTGTCCAGTTATTCCAGATCCCTCTTCCTCGCCCCAAAAAAAAAGGGGAAAACGCAATCTGCGAACTGAAAAACTAAAATTGAAACTAACTGACCAGCGACGAGCAAGGACATGGGTTCCAGACACGGACATGGACATGGACACTGAGCAAACTTTGCAACGTTGCAGGCGCCCAACTTTTAAGTGAGTGACTTATTTTTTGCACCCCTGCCACCCTCTGAATTTGGGGGTGAGCCCTAGATGCGAAACTTTTAAATCGATGCCCGGCCAAAGTGGCATCGTCATCGCCCTGGCCATCCCACAGTTGCCCCTGACATCTCAAACACAAGGCTTTAACTTAATTGAGCTGGCCAATGCAGGCGGTTAAGCGAGGGCGGGTTGATTAACTTGCAATGGGTTGAGCGCCATTGTTAAAAAATAATTTCGTAAAAAATAAAGATAAAATAAATATTTAAAAAATTATTTTTTGAAAGAAAAGAAACTTTGATTAAATTAAAAATATTAAAAGGAGCATAAAGGCGAGTATGATTACAAATTAAATGAGTTGGACCTATTTTTTAATTTATCGTATGTATATATCTTATGCATATTATCGTATCGTATCGTATCGTTATATTGTATTATACATATTATCACTGTGGACGAAAGTAAAAGTAGTGACGAATCGCAAAAGAGAATATTTTACTGTTGCTGATAAACTCCTTGAAACTTTTCAAACGAATATCTCCGGTGGCATTCAATATTCTTCTCATTTGCCGTCATAATTAAAAACCTACAAGTTTTTAGTGGCATCGCATAAGTACTATAGTGATGGCCTAAGTCGCCTGGCGACTGACACGTGTAAGCGGTGACTTCAGCGGTTACGAGGGGCTGGTGCAAAAAAGATTGCCTTGTCATCGACATCCAGTTCATCATCATCAGTGGAACATTGGAGCTTCAGTGCCGGCATCGCATGACCACAAAATTTAACCCCGTCCAGGGATAATTTTGTCAAAATGCAACGTTCGACATTGGAGAGCACACTGGAGTGTGGGGGCGTTCGAAAATTGGGGGTGCGGGGGTGGGTAAAAAGGGGGCGGATGTGGTATAGTGGGTGTCTCCTATATATGTGTCTATGTCAGTGTGTGCTGCATATTGATGGCGTGATTTGCATTTGAATATGCGGCCAGCATGGCGACGTATTTTCCTTCGTTCTCTCAGCTTTTCCACCCACTCGCTTTTACCCACCCCTGCACATTTGCTCCCACCCCTCGCCCACATTGTGAGGTCCTCTTTCTCCTCTTCCTATTATTGTTGTTGTCTGTGCATATTGCGCTTCGCAACTTTCACACGTTGATAAACTTGTTTCAACGTTGAACAGTCCTTGAAACAGGAAAAAGCAAATGTGCACAGCGAAAAAAAGGGCAGAGTAATTAAATATTTTATAATTCAGGTTTTTACTTATCGAAGCGTTCATAAATTGATAACATTTTTGTCGACGACACACTGCAGACTTTTTAAGTCTATTAAAAGTTTTCCTTTTGAAATCCAAGAAGTTTGTTAAAATAAAAGTACTTTAAAGTCCACTCACAAGCATTATGTTTCAGATTCAGCCAAAAAATAATACCATTTTAAATTATTAACAAATTTTCTAAAGACATAATTGATAAATGTTTTTAGGGGCGTAGGCAGGGGGGTTTTTGGTTCAATACCCAACACCCTTCAGAATTGCATGACAGCTATGTAATCCACAAAAAAGCAACCTTTGCCGTTTCTTATGTGTCTGCCCCTTAAATAGGGAAAGCTCTTTTTTCTCGCAGTGCACCTGCAACAAATGAGCGAGCTGTTGTTGCACCTGCTTTCAGGCTTTTTGCTTATTGCTGCCTGTCGGTGTATCGGTGTGTCCCATCGATGGCCGTGTGCATACTGCAGGATTCAGCATCCTGTGTTCCCGCCTCCTGCTCGAAATTTGTTTTTTACCAAATGCGTTTAATTGGCAAAGAAAAAGGGGGCGGCAGCAGGCGGAGGGGCGTGGTGCGATACAGAGACCGAGTCCGTTGTTACGCAGCCAAGTATTGTTGCATAATTTCGGGGCTCTGTTCTATGGATGGCCGTGTCCTGGATATATCGCCTAATTGCATTGTTTTGTTGATTATGAGCATTATTTCCGAGATTGCTTATTGCCTTCGCTCTCTTTCTGCGCCAGTCCTGCCCTCTCTGTCTAACGTTGCCGTTTGATTGCGAATTTTTCCGGGACAGCCGTTGATTAGAAAACGCCAAATTGGAAAACGGCGTTCGAATGCGATTATTGGCAAACATCGCTAATGCCTTTAATTTCAAAGAACTGAACGCTGTTTGTCGATTCTTGTGATACAGTGAGGATTATAATAAAAAATGTTAAATTGATAAATGCTAAAAAGTCGCACGGTAAAATGTATGAGGTTTGCTAGGTCTAAATAATTATTTTAATCCATGATTATAAATATCTTTTCAATTTTTATTTGCCTTTATAAATCTTTCTATAAATTTAAATTTCTTTATTGGTAGAGTCAGTTTTATTTTATAAGATTGTTGGCACAAATATTTTCTTTAAGTAAGTCATTGCGATATATCAGTTGGCAATCGTTAACAGCAATGAGTTCACAAAGGCCCCTTTTCAGCCGAGTCCCCTGCTGAGTGTCCTTATTGTCCTTTCACCGCGGTGGAGCTGGAACGATTCATCAGATCCGGGGAGACTCGCATCCTGAAGTGCTTCAGTCGCCCGTCGCGAACATTCTGTGCTTTCCGCCCCACAGGTGAGGTGCCCAATAAACAGCATAATGACTATCGCTGACCGCAGGCCATATAATGGAGCTGGGTGAAAGGTCGTCAGCGGGGGAGCGGATCGGGGGCATACCATACCAGCCAGCTGGGTGCCATAACTCATGACAAAGAAATTACGGAGCGCGAGCAATAAAAAAGTTTTGGCCGGGTGACTGAGGCGCCATTATCATTGGGCATATTAAAACTTTTGATGTTGCTCAAATTATTTCGGGAAATTGATGCCCAAGGATTAACTTTGCCGAGAGACAGGAGACAGGCGAAAAAGTTAAAGAAATATAATAAAGGGCATGGCGGTGGCGGCCACATCAAACAGGAGACCGCTGGGAGCCCAAAGGACTTCGTCCGCAACACCTCCGTATACGTGATATTTCAGATGGCGATGGTCATCACGATGATGATGATGATAAGGGCGGCACGATGATGAATTCCTTTGCCTTTGCCTTTGCCATTGCCTTCGCCGCCTTTTGCGGTTTGTGCGGTTTTTGGGCGATAAATTCAGCGATACCACCGCTTTTTGCGTTCACTTTCATGTCGGCCAGTCTCCCACATAGTTTTCTACTCCCCAGACTGACACTCGACTACTCATCAGCTGCAAGCGATTCGCGTAACTTTTCCAACCAAAACAAGAGAGAACGCTATAGTCGGGTGCCCCGACAATCAGATACCCGTTACTCAGGTAAAGGGAGTGCGAGGGAGATCGAGATAGAAACTTTGAACACGCATAACTTTTTAACGAATGGTCCGATTTGAAAAATTTCTTCTACATTTCGATAGGTATTGATAAACACAATAAAACTGCATTTTTACTTTTCCGAAATATTGAAATTTTTAAAATCGTATATAAGCGATTGTGGGCGTTAGAGGGGGCGTGGCACCTTTTTGAAACAAACTTGCGCTGCGTAGGAACTCCTAGAATCTGTATGCAAAATGCCAATCTTCTAGCTTTTATAGTTTCCGAGATCTCAGCGTTCATACGGACAGACGGACAGACAGACAGACGGACAGACGGACAGACGGACATGGCTAGATCGACTCGGCTAGTGATCCTGATCAAGAATATATATACTTTATGGGGTCGGAAACGCTTCCTTCTAGCTGTTACATACTTTTGCACGAATACAATATACCCTTTTACTCTACGAGTAACGGGTATAAAAATGTGGGAAAGCCCAGGAAAACTCAGGGAAAAAGAAGAAGTTACTGGAAAAGGGCAGGCCGAAGTTTGAATGTACTCGAAATTACTAGTAGGGATTTTACAAATCTACATTTCAGTCTTACAACAGTACAAATTTGACTTGAGAATTAAAATTTGCCAACAACAAAGTCATTAGAATTGTATAGTACTTATTAAATTCCAGTTAGGTTCTCTCAGGTAAAGCATAATATTTAATATCTACATAAGTTTTCTGTTATCTATGTACCAGATACCCTTATAAAAGTTAACTGGAACCTTTAAAGGGTATACAAAGAAAGCAAACGAGAAGAGCAACAGAGGGATCCACAAAGGCCGAGAGTCATTCACGTTACAAAGAAGTTTTCATTTCCCAAAGCGGCCGCAGGACATTATTCCTTGGACTACACACCCCCTATCCATTTTTTTGCCACCCCCTTTTTAGGAACCCTTATATGCCTGTCATTCTTCTGCCATGAATATGTCTCCATCTTCTCCCTGTGTGTTTGGCATTTCTTTTTTCTTTGTGTGCATTTTGCCTTCTGCCTTTTTGTAGGTTTCACTCCCTTTCCCTGCTCTTAAATGTTTTTTGTTGCAGTCGTCAGAAGTTGAAGATAAACTTGTGATAAAACTTATGACAGGTTTCCCCCAGTATCTCTATCCCACTCTCTCCGTTTCGCCCCCCGAGAATATGCAATTATTCATTTCGCCGAACTAATGACGCAATTAGTTGGGGCAACTGTACTCGCAGACAAATGAAAGCGATTACAGGTGAATATGAATGAAGTGCTGCCAACTTGATCTGCGAGTTGAGGGAGAAATAAATTGCACAATTCAGTGATAATAAGGCTCGTTTCAGTTGTCCTGTGGAGGGGAAGGCAATTGAGTGGGTGGAAATTATGCAGAAAATGAAAGCGAATGCTGGATAATAATAATATTTAGAAAGTGTGTCCAGGTCCTACGCAAGGAATTTGCACTAAAAATAACTAAATTAATAACCAGAATAATTATAAGGTATTTTGTAAAGCTCTAAGAATATGTTTTATTTAAAAAAAAAATTTTGCAATCATTTATAATTTAATTTAAGCACGCAATGAAATGTAGAGTAAATTTTAATTTGTAAATTTTGTTTCTAAGGGCTGCCAACCTTTATTAAAAAAAAGACTGTCAAGTTTATGCTAAATTTCCAACTGGCTTAGCACTTTACGATTTTCTCACGACAATTATCAAATCACTTTGAACTCAATTCGCATTCGCTCCGTTTTATAGGAGGACTCTGATTGTTAATCTTCCTGACCATCATATTCATTCGTTTATTCGTTTGCTCATTCGTTCTGGCTGCTTGTCCATTTTTTTATTGCTTCTCCCCCAAACAATTCTTCCGGGCCTTGGCTCTTCTTTTTTTTCTCAGCTTGCTGATCTGTTTTTATAGCTCGGTGCCACGCCCACAGTGGCCACTTGTGACTTTTGGCCCCTTTTCCTCCATTGTTCGGGATTCTCTTGGTTACGAGGTGCTAAATCAAGTTAACGTTTAAGTGGCCGTTTAGTGCCTACGCCTGGACCTGTATCTGTATCTCCTCTGTATCCGTATCCTTGCTTGTAATCGTATCCCTGCACCTCTCGGTGCCCGTATCTGCGTCCTTGTTTGATCCCGAACTCCTTCCGGAATCCCACTTCGGTTTATTATTACTTCTCCCTTTTGTCATAAAGAGTTTTCTTTTAGCGTCTCGCCTTTTGGCGCTTTTTATCGACTGTGAAGTTTATATTTTTTAATATTTTCTTTATGCCGTCTTTCTACGGCGCTTGTAATTGTTTTTTAAACAAAGTTTATAACTTTTTGTTGCCTCGTCACGGTTGTTTTTATTGTTGATTCCCATTGTTTCTGCCGCTGTTTTGTTTTCCGATTTTTTTCCCTTTCGCCCCGCTGTTGTTTTGTGTGCATTTTAATTTGCTTGTCTGCCTTTTAATGGCAGTTGTTATGCAATTTTTGCCGGTAGAGGAGACTCGAAAAGGCAGCAGTGCAATTCCCCTCCCCATTCCCCCAATTCTCCACTGCAATATCTCTTGTTATTTTTCCTTGGGCAAAGGCAAACAACTAATTAAAAAGATGTTTGCTGATGATGATGACGGGGCTGTTGCTGTCATTAAAGTTGGACCTTGAATGTCTAACGCATAAAGAGATTCAAATGACGGTACGCAAATAAAGTGGGGCCATGAAATGCTTTTGAGTTACATCAGATAGGCTTCATTTGAAACGGACATTTATTTGGGATGGGTCTATTAGAGACAGGGTCCTAGAAATGTGCATAGTGGGCGGGATCCTTGAACGAGGAATAGATAAATAAAAGCCAATCTTTGGAAAATACAAATTAAATTCAAAACCGTTGCCTTAAATTTATTGGAGAAACCTCTAGGACGGACCTTTATAAAAATCACCATATCACAACTTGCAAAAGCTAAGAACAGAAGAACTCTCTCTGTGATTTTTGTTAAACAGAGCCATACTTCACTTCTAAGCACTCGAACCATTTCAATTGTGATGTTCACCAGATTTCCAACACATTCTTGTACTTCAGCAGGGAAAGTGCCACCCCCACTCCTATCCAAGGTCACACATGGTCCATCCAAAAAGTAGGGAAAGTGGGTGGGTGGGACAAAGGCCTTTAGCCATTTGCAATTTCAATTTCCATCGCAGAGCGTTCGTACATTTCTATTGCATTTATGTAATCAACGAACAAGGAGCACCACTCACACACACTCATGCGCAGAGAATAAAAAGTAAACGTATAATAGAAATGATTTAAGAATATTTATTAATAATAAATATTCCAAATGAATATTTATTTTTAAATCAAGGAAATATTAAGTTGAGAAAAGCCATTAAAGAGTGTTCATCATTTAAAGGATGAACTAATTTTAAAGCATGATTTTAGTACACATTTTTTCCCCCAGCGTAGCACACACATATCAGGGCCCCCTCCGCCCGTTGTTTTTGCCACTCCTCGTGTGCGTGTGGGCGGTTTTTTCAGCTGTTTTGTTTGTTGAGTTGAATGAACATATTTCGCCTTGACATACATTGCATTGTTAGCAAACAAGAGTGTCAGGACCCAGTAGGCCACGCCCCCGAGATCCTTCACCGCCCACCCCCGCCCACTTGAAAGTGCAGCCACAGAATTTCTCGAGCTGCTCGACATGTTCATCTTGGTGTGGGTGGCCGGTGTGTTTCGGTGTGTGTGGATAGTTTTTGTTCAAAAAACACGCAGCTTGTACAAGAAAGCCAACAGCGGCAACATCAGCAACACCAACAACACAGCAACAGCAATAGCAACAATAATGACGTTTTGACTGACAGACAGCAAGAGTAACAAGTACACAAGCCCATAAGACAGTTGGACAGCGGCTGTGGAGAAAGTCTGGCGAAATGGAGAAAAGAGTGCGACTTGCACGGAGAAAGGACAAAAAAAAGTTTATTGCTAACAATAGCAGCAGCAGCAACACTAACTGGAACAAGCAAAAGCCCAGCGCTGTTCACAAACTTGTTGTCCGTGTTGCTTGTTTGCTTAGGCTGTTGCTGTTGCTGTTGGTGTTGCTGCCGTGTGGTTGCTGCGGGGATACCGCTGCTACTGCTGTTGCTCAGAAAGTTGTTGCTGCAAGGTTTCCGATGTGTTGCTATTGTTGCAGCTCCAAAACTAAAGTTGTTGCTGCTGGATTCGTGTCCTGTTGCTGCTGTTGCCTTGAAGTTGCTGTAGTGCTCCTGTTATTGCTGCTGAATATCTGTTCTACGGTTGTTGCTGCAGGCCGTTGCTTCTGTTGTTGTTACTAATGCTGATGATTTGCTGCCAAAAGGGTACTACGGTGCTGTTGCTGCTGTTGGTGATTAGTTGGCTGCTGTTGCTGCTGCAAGGCATTGCCGCATTTTACAAAATAGTTCATGCAAGTTCGCTATTAGTTTCTATAGTGGGTGCAGCTGTAGCTCCTACTGTGTTGCTGTTGTTTTGTAAGCGAATTCTTAACATTCCACTACTTGCCATTCTCACATACTTGTTGCAAAATTGTATTTACTGCAATTAAGCCGTTGATGTTGGCAAATAAACCTTTTGCTGATTGTAGAGTATGTCACATACAATTTTGGTAATAATATAGCGTTAACTCAGTGGCGGATCTAGGAATATGTTGTGGGGGGTGATATCAGAACAATTTTTCTGTTGCATACTTAGTAAATACCAAAATTCGTGGGGGGTGATATACTACCCATAACACCCCCCGTGGATCCGCGCATGCGTTAACTATTAACTAAATAATACTAGGAAATGCAGATTTGACTTTATGAACACTTAAACAGCAAAAATGTTGAACTGTATCAACAAAATTCAATCTTCACAGTAATAACTCAATTTAAACTTTTATTTAATTTTGGTAAAGCAATTCAAAAAAAGCTAGAAACAGAAATATTTTTCAAAGAAAATCCTTGTCAAATGAATTATTTTATTCAAGAGCAAAAACAACATGTAAGAACTGATTTCTGGTGGCTTACACTTCTGTGCACAATTTTCTTTTGAACATTAAATTAAGAAATTGTTATAAGTCTTTCGATAAAGCCATTTAACGAAAAACTCAATAAAATAGGCTAGCGCCTATGAAAGTGCACTTTGGATGACTTTGCGAAGGATTTTTTTACTTATTTTAAAATGGGAATCCTTTTACTATTTTATGGTTCAGTTCACAGTACGATCCTTTCTAATTCCCCAAAAATCGTTTCCTGCTAATTGATGCATCAATAAAATGCACAAAAATCCAAAGACAACTTCTTTTAAATTCCCACACAACTGTGTGCATTTCAGAACGATATATGGCAAATATGTTACGGTCAATTGCCGAAAGCAATCAACTCTAAAGGTTCTTTATGGGGCGAAGGCTCGGGCCTGGAGAAAGAAAGGGAACAGGGGCTGTGGAGAATGCCATTGAGGTTGACTGACAGCTGCACTCATTGAGGCAATTTGCTTAAGTTACAAATTGAAATATTTGCATTTTATCTTAGAAATGCAAATGCCTGTTCTGCGAGATTTCCCGAAACTCCCACAACCGCCTCCTCGAGCAGGAGTATCTGGGCAAACAATGCCAAACAAATTGGCTATTCAAATCCGCAGACGCCACACGAGGACGAGCAGGAGCAGGAGCAGGACCAAAGGCAAAGGCAAAAGCAGGAGCCGGCTGTCTAAGAAAGGCCAGGAGTTTCGTTGGGGTTACAATTTATGCGTTTGGCCCCCGGAACGTTGAATGCATTTTGCAATTTTCATGGCCTGCCCGGACTTTTTTCTACCCTTTTTGCTGCAACCGCAGCCAGCTCCTGCCTCGCCAGCAACAAAAAAGCCATTAAGATTACTTTCTATGGGCCTTCCTCGGTTCGGGAGGTAGAGAAATGACGAGCCTCATGCAAACGACAGACGCAGTCGAGTCGGACGAGATTTCGCCCCCTAGTCCTCTTGTAAATACGCATGCAGTCAGGAAAAGGACCTGGAGCTCAAAGCGATGGAATACAGTGAGAAATCGCGTTCTAAAACCTTTAAAAATAAATTAATGCTAAAAAAGCATGTTTATATCTAAACTTTCCAAAAATATTCATGCAAAATCAATCAAAGATACTGTTTTAAAATATTTTAAAACAATTCCTTTACTGTTCTTTTTTTTTGTGACTAATAGACGCTGAAAAAATTGGTTCCAGTGTTCAGGGAATATTGTGCTGCTGCATGGTAGATACAACAGCCTTGGCAAGCAGCTTCAATAAATGCCAAGCCTTTCCACCATAAAGTAAACGATTGATGAGGTTAGAAGACTGAACAACACTTCAGCACAATGCCACGCCCACCCTGTATAGGGAGATTCGCCCACTTTGTTGGTTCATTTAACTGCAATGGCAGCAAATTTTTTACTCGCAAATTGTTCTACGAGCTATGCAAACTACTTGAAAGGAAGAGATACTGATATGGTTGTACAGAGACAGTTGAGAGGATGTGAGGAGTAAGGATTTGAGATAACCGGTCACTGGATTGCTAGATTAATGTAATTAGAAACAGTTTACGAGCTGATTAGAGATTAGCTAACACTATTTTAGGTTTCCATAAAAGTTATCGAGAGACTAACAGCAAAAACTAATCCAGTTTCTGAAAATATTTGAGATACAGCAGGGGCTTGAGAAATACCTGCACACATGAGAAGTATTTACATTAGAAAATTCTGAAAAAAATACCTAGATATTTGTATTTATCCGGTATCTAAATAAAAATATACAAATAAATATGTGCATGTATTTCCAAAGCAAACAGTAAATAATCCTGCAGCATTTTGAGGTCAGCACTTTACATTCCAACCGCAATTTCCACGTTTGCAGCCCACCCCTTGGTGATTTTTTGGTTTTGTAATTTGAAGAAAGTTCCCCTTAATGGCTTTCTTTGGTTAGCCGCAACGGAAACAAAAGACCAAATGCCAATGCTACAAAAGGAGAGAAAATTTCAATTCAAAAGCAAATTGTCTTTTATTTCAAGCTCATTAGCTTTTAATGCAATTTTATGCGGCCCAATGCTTCTAAATTTTTGCCACGTGCCAGGGAAATCTAAAAATGGTGGAGGAGAAAAAACAACAGAGGTGGAAAAGCCGAGGCATCCGCACATCGTTTGCATTTTCATTTCTCACATACATACATATGTGCTGTGGCTTTTTTGCACCATATGTTTTGTGGATTTACAAAATTGACTTTTGTCGTCATGAATTAATTTTTATTTTGTGTTCTCCGCTTGTCTGTCGCTTTTTCTGCGGCTCATCTTGTTCTTGGAATTCCTGCGCCTTTAACTTTTTATGTAAATTTTCTAAAATATTTATGGAAATGTAGCAGATTGTGACTGGCGACTGCCTCAAAATGACGGCAGACAAGTAAATACATTTACATAAGCACACATGAGAAAGAGGCTGTCTCCTTCTACCAGGATGTGTTCCTCTCTTTCGGCGAGTGTCATTTGTGGGCCCACAGACAGTCGGAGACATTAGCATAAATTTTAAATAAATGCTACAGAAAGGGAATTTTAAATGTTGTTCCTCGGTAGATCCCTCATTGCCTAATATTTTATTCCTGCCGAATTCTGGGACCGGCGTCTTGCGGGAACAGTTGAGAGGTTAAACCAATTTAAGCTGTGGAACCTGGGCAAGAAACAAGAGTTCACTCCACTCGATGGAGCCTTTTGTTGTTGTCGATGACGTTTGCATTTTCCTTTCAAGTGTTTTGCTGGGTGCTTTTATTTTCTTTTTTTGGTTGCAGAAAAGCCTGGCTAGAACTGAAAAATATAAATGAATATTTTGCACATTTGAATAAAAAGAGGAGCGTTGGTGAGTCTGGCTATCACATTTTTTTCCCGCTGATGTTGCACTTTTCCTTTGTACAAAGTAAGAGGGAGGTGGAAAAGCTGAGGAAAACTGGAGAAGAGAGAGCATATGTAAATTTATTTGCCAAGTGGCAAGGCGACAGTTTTATTGAGCTTATCTTGGCTTTCGCATTGTTGAAGAGCTCGCGCCACCAAAGCGACTGACTGACTGACAATTGCTGAAAGCTTTGATAAAGCAGGGAAACAGGGGAAACCGTTCCCAGAAAAATGTATGTTTGTGTTAGAAAAGCTTTCTTTATTTTTATTTTGTGAAACCGTAAAATACATCGCATCTTTGCTTTGTCTAAATACTACTGATTTAAGGTCATCATTAAACCTATTTGGAGTTGTTCATAAATAAACTATATTAAAATGTAGATGGATAATTAAAGTAACTAGAAATGTTGCTCCTCAAATACATATATTTTTTTTACACCAAAATTTTCTATTTTACACAAAAATGAGTATTTATGACAAATTTTTTTTTAACATTTTGTTCCACGACCCTCTGAGAATTAACAATCATGTATCAGCAAATAAAGCATCTATTTAGGCAAAAATTTAACACCCTTTACTTTCTCTTATTGTAACATGAAAAGCATAGTGGACTGCTTTCACAACTTTCCCATTGTTTTCTATTATTCTGCGCTTATTTCTATGTATTATTCCATCTGTCTGCTCGCTCCTTACTCCTTTTCCTTTCCAAAAGTCTTGACTTCAAAAGAACTTCCATTGTCGTGGCTGCATTTAGAATGCATTTTAATTTAGCATCAACAACTTTGCCATTTCACTGCCTTTAGTGCTTCATGTCGATTTGCATAGTTGTTGTTCCCAGGGGAACTTTTTCTCTCACCCCTAGATATATACACTGTGAGCCATGTTAATATTTCTCACATCTAATAAAGTTTTCTCGTCTCTCTATCGCTGGCGCTGTGCCATCAAAAGTTGCCGCTTTCCACTATCAAGTGGAGCATTACCTGCAAGGATATTTTCCCTCCATCACTGCCATTTTCCCTACATTTTCCTTCATCTAATACGCTTAATCAAATGTTTATCTTTGCAGTGTGAGAGGGGAGGAGCCGCTTGTGATTTTTTCTCATTTATTTTCGTGCGCATAGATTATGTAAATTTTACTACTTTCACTTCGACATTTTCATTATGTTGAACCCATAGACAGAGTCACCTCCTTTTCCATTTTCCTCCGGGCCAAGCTGGTGAAAAATTGTGCGCTCATTTTGAACGGAACGAAAAGAAAAGACAGCTGGCGAAAAAATGCTCAGTGAATGTATTTAAAATACTTGCACATAATTTATTTTCGCGCGAATACAAATCATTTCATTTTCGTGCCAGTCACGATGCTGCAAAAGTGTAGCATATCTTAGGGCGCCAGGCCATTAAAGCCGGGGAACCCTGCTGATGATGGTTATATTACATTAACTGCAGGCAGAAGCAGAGGCCGAGGCAGCCACTCCAGAAAATAGTGACTCCGTGTGCCAAAAGTAAAATGAAAATAAAGTGTAGCCTAAAAAAGGGACGTACTCATGCGCAAGCACCCACTGGCTACAACGCAATGAATATGTAAAAAGGGGAATAGGAAGAGGCTTGAGCATACTCGAACGAGGAGTGAGTTCTACTTTAAAGTGGGATTTTTTCCTGCAAAGTAGAATAAATGATACGAGGTCTGTTGGTAAATTTCAGCATAATTTATCAGGTATTTAGAGTGGTATTGATGGAGCCTGTATTGTAATGTATGCAGTCAAGAGAAGCACAGAATAGTTATTAATTTTATTTTCAGTTCAACTATTTTAAACTGTTTTAAAACCACAAGAGGAATACCCTAGAGTCCATACAGAAATGGGTCTTACAATTAATTTATTTCTCAATCATATATCTTTAATTGAATGAAAATAATTGGTTAAATTACACTTGATCTTTTACCACAAGTTTAAACAAAACCACTTAGTCCACAAACTCCCTGGATACCCAATACGCCCCAGCCTACCCTGTGACTCCCTTAAACGGTTTGTGTGGAACCAGCTGTGTGAGTATCTTGGCACTGCTCATTAGGATAGTGCAAGTAATATGAAGAGTTTACCCAGAAATGCCCGGGCTTACTGAGCGTATGCGTAATTAAATTTTATGTGCAAGAAGGCAAAACACAGAATGTGTCACAAACGAAACCAGGTTGTCTGCGAGGTGTAAATAAAACACGAGCATAAGTCACATGTGGCAGGCACATTTGCCTGCTATTTAATGTGATCTTTAAGGTGGAAGCTGTGAAAAGTTAAGTGATTGGAAAATCCCAGCTACCAGGTCAAAGTTCATACGCACACACATGCACATTTAGGCACACAAATCAAAGTCAAACGCAGTGCCAGTGTAATAATACCCTTATCTGTTATCTTATCAACCCCTGGGAGGGACTCCCGTCCTCCATTTTTGTTGAACAAGCTTCAACAAATGTCTGGCAGTTGGACAGGCGGCTGTGACACTAATTGCTTGACCTTTTTTCCTTTGTTGCCCGCCATTGTTGACCTTTGAACGCGGCTCGAATTTGCATAGAGCCCTGAAACCACCGAGACCACTGACCCACCAACATTGACAAGGCAGCCGTGTTGACATGGATAAACCACTTCAAGTCAAGTGCACACAAGCCAAAGTCGAAGGCCCGGGCCAATCATTCCCCCTCCCTCACATAAAAACCCTAGGAAAATCCATTAGAAATTTTTTGAAAAATAAAATACAGCAAGAGCGGAGTTGGAAAAGTCATGGTTGATATAAAGTTGAAATAAATGTTGTTGTAACCGCAGTGTCTGCGGTGGGCGGAAACTTTTACGGCTTGGCTAACAAGAATTGGGCATGAAGTTTGTATTGTGCTTAATAAAGGATTGGTAAATTTTAAATTTAATAGAATTGTGACACAACACTGAAGTTAAGAGTTTGTTGGAAAGAAACAAGATTTATGGCAATGCATAGTTGTACATAACTTTGATCCACAAGTAAAGTATAAATCAATAGTTGGAAGTTAGTTAGGATTTTGAGAAGAAAATTGTAAAAGAAGAAAATAATCGGTAAAAAAAATACTTTGAGCTAAAAATGATTAATTAAAGCTTAGACATTTTTTTAAATTTAACAAGTGTTTTGATAAATAAAGTCTTTTAAAATAAAAAAATAATTAAAACAATTCGAAATCCGAGAAATGCGCTTCTTATTTATAAATAAATATTTACACTTTTTTTCCTTCCTGCTCCCGTTTATTAATAATTTTCATGAGAGTATTTCAAAACTTCACTGAAAGGTTTTTGAACTTATTCCCGCTTTTAGAACGTCCCGACCTCTTATACTTCTTATCCTCCGATTGTGATTCTAATAAGCCAAGTTGCCAGCTAACTTGCATTCGCAATCTCTTAACCCTCTTCTGCCCCTGTTCCCCTGACTGCGCAGAGTCGGCAGCAGCTGCTGGCGACAATATGCATGGCACTTATTGCCACTTCAGTTGGCATGCGAACCAGGCTAATAGGAGGGGCCACGCCCCGCGTCTTCCACCCCGCCACTGGTGTACCTTACCTCACCTCAGAAAAACGCTCCTGGCACACCTGCAGAGCTTGGAAAAATTTTATTTGCTCAAGCTGAAGCAAAGTTCTGCCCAAGGAGCAACAGAAGCTGAAGCTTCCTTGTCGTCCTGGTGACACTTTTTGGTTTTTTATGGGGCCTAGAGCTTCTCTCTTCCAGTTGCACACGATAAAAAAGTGTTTTTTTGTTTTAAATTTTTTGTTAGAGATAGCTTCTCTATTTTATTGAAAGTATCAGCATTAGATGAGATTTACACTATTTATTTTATCTACAGAATTGATTTGGTATATGCAATTTTTTTAAATATTGGACCTAAAATTAAAATTAGAAAAATCAGCTTCATCAAATTAAAAAAAAAAAGAAAAAACAACAAAAATGAAATGTTTAGAAAAACTACATACTGACATGGTAAAAACATTAGTTTTTCAGAGTGTACAGTTTGCCCCTGGAAATCTCGACTTGTGAATGCAAAAAAGGGTGTAAAAAGCCCTGGGAAGCATAAAGAGAGTGGAAGTAAGCGGGAGTCGGAGCCCAGAAATTGTGGCCATAACTTGGTGGGAAATGTAAGGCAAAGGGGGAAATGCAGCCATGTCCAAAAATCTCGGCAGGTGTGGCTCACATGCACGTGTTGCACCATTGCAGTTGCACAAGCTGTTTCATTGCCTAGTGCAACGGGCATATTAAATTTACCTCATTCCCGGGGATGTTGTTATTGCCTGAGAGCATCATAACCCCAAAGAATCCGCTTGAAATTTATGCACTTGTGGGATTTTTATGCTGCCCTGGCCCTCACCCCTTCCTACCCCCTTATATCTCCTTGGGTTTCCCTCTATTTCTTCACTTCTTATTTTGTTTTATTCTCGCTTTTTGTTGCCCGCATAAAAATTATGTGGCACCTTGATATATGAATATGTTTGCCATGCTTTTATTAGATTTATTTTCGCACAGGAGCATAAATTGGAGGGGAGGCCAAGATAAAGAGCTGCAGATATGGAGACCGTCTGAAGAGATAGTGAGTGAGACATAAATATAAAACAGGTATTAAAGCTATTAGGGCTTTTGAAAAATATTCATATTGAAGCCGAGCGGCCATTGAAACTTTTCGTATTACCTACACCCAAAAAAAACTTGATATGAAACGATGATCGATTTTACATTATGTGGTATCAATTTTGACTTGATATGCTCGAAATGCAGGCAACAGGCCTGTTCGAATTTCGAATATGTCTCTCTCCCTCCCACTTATGTAACTTTAAGCGCAGTCTAAGTCGTCATATAGCTTCTAACTCTCTTTTTCGAAGCAAGAGAATCTCCGAAAGAGAGATAAGTCAGAAGTTTACCATGCGCATATCGCTTTGACCGCGAAGAGTTTTTATTTGTGTGTAGCCTTGTTTCAGAAATAATTCTCCCAGTCAACAGTTGCTGCTTCCCTTCATCCACCATAACTTATTACCAGTTGTTAATAGCTCATGGCCTCTCGTGTCCGATTGTTCTGCAATTTGCTTGACCCAATTCGCGCCGCAAACAATAAAGTGTATTTAAATCTACATACAAACGTGGTCACACAAGTGTGCAACATATGCGAAAGAAAACACAGTCTGGAGCTTAACTGTTGAAATTTTAAACAAATTTTTGCATACTTCCTGTTTGCCATTGTTGTTATTGTTCTTGTTGCAGTTGCAGCTTGACACAGTTTTCAGTCACACCCATTTATTTACAATGTCAACGAGGAAAGCAGAAGCAGGAGGTGAGTGTGAAAAACCCAGGCAGGCTCAGCCTTTGTTGCTCTCGGAAAAGCCTCATATGAAAAGCCCCCTGGCTATGAAATTTGCATGCAATTTTCAGCACAAAGAAAATAGAGAAAAAGAGTAAGGTAAAATGGGGTGCAAATAAGCTTAACCATAGCGAAGAGGGTAGGGAGGCCCATTGGTTAACGACTGACCTTGTCAAAGGACCTTGAACTGTCCTAACAAAGGACCCAGACACTCCCAATCCCTGAATTCCCACGCCCATTTGCTGTTTCCCAGTAACCGAGTAATTTCTGTGGCTAATTAGTACGCAATTTGAGGGAGGACATTCTTTGGGGTTGGGGATGGGAATTAACTACCAATGAAATTCACAGTCCGCACGAAACTTGTATTTTAGGTTACAGAGGTCAATCGAAAGGGTAAATGAATGTGAGAAAATTATTTTTGTAGGCTGGCGACGATTGTTCATACAAACAGACATTCCTTAAAAATGTATTTTTAATTATTTTTATAACACAATAATTTTCAAAGGTTTCGAATAATTTGAAGTATACAAAGAGAAAGCCTCTTAAAAATATACCAGAAATGTAAGGATATTTGGTATTATTTTAATAAAGTCACATTACCAATGGTCTACTGTATTTGAAGCTTCTCAGCTGAAAAGTTCCACTGGGTTAGGCCCTTTGTGCTTTATTGAATTTTAATTTGCACTTTGTGGTTTGCGGTCAATAGCGGCCACACCCCTATTTTGGCCAGCCACGCCTTTTTGCTTGGACTTCCACTTAAGACATCGATTCGCTTTGATTTCTTTTCAGTTTTCCCTTCCGCTTTTCTCGCCCTCTGTGGGTTTTCCTGCCGGGCTTCTCGTTTGCCAAAAACCGCAGAGCGTGTGTGAAAATTGAAATGTCACCAGTTCAGTGTCGAGTGTGGAGTTTTTCACCGCCTCCCAGATGCCCCGCTATACAGATGCCCCTTGGTACCCAACTGCAATGTCGTGCCTCGCTTTTCTGCTTGTCTGCCGCTGACAGTCATTGACAACTCGGAAGTTCCCCGATAAGGGGCGTTTTTGGGGCGAAAATGCGGTGGAATTGGTCTGGGAAGAATGGTAGGGAAAAGGACTAGGGTACAGCTGCATGGCACGGATGCAATGTTGCATGCCGGTCTGCACTAAGTGCTGACTCAACGCAATATAAGTTCTTATTTGCCAACAGACTTCACTTAGAGGATTTGTAATGGGGAATCCCCAATATTTTGTACGCTACTTGGATTAAAGCAGACTGTTGGGTAAATTGAAAATTCAATTACAGGATTAAAACTGTCTAAGACAGAAAGAAAACTAAGACAAATTATTTTACATTTAATATGTAAGCCTTGCAAACACAGATTTTTGTTAAATATCTGTACATAACCTTTTGAGTACAATCAAATCCAAAGTATAAGTTTCAATTTAGGCACTTAAGACGTGTAGATTACTTGCCGAAATCGAATTCTTTAAACACACTAGCCGAGAAAATCCCTTTTTGGCTCATTTAAGTTCGTTATGGCCGCACCACATATTATGGATTTTTTTTAGTCAGCCACTTGCATTAGTGCCCGCTCTAAGCCAACCCCCGCTGACTTTCGCATTTTCCACTGCTTTTTAGCACAAATCCTTTTTATTCCTTTTCTTTGGGAGTTTAAAACGTTTTCGACAGGATTTAGTTGCATGACTTTTTGCTTTTAGCATTTCGCCCGACAAAACCTCAGAGCTCTCCACACCCAACCCCCCTTCCCACCCGATTCTCAAACTAACTGGACTCTAACTGCCCGGGGGGTGGATATCTGTTGTGCAGCTCCTCGATTCCCAGGACCAAACACGTACCCCCGTGGCCGAACGTGCACGGAATTTCCAAATACAAATACTAAACATGGCCACATTTTTTAGCCAAACTCCCCAGGCTTCCGACATCCTCCCTTTGAATGCCATTTTAGTTTATTTTTTGTAGTTCGAAATATTTTGGATTGGTTACAATTTGTTTTGGCCGTAGATTTTTGCCCAAATTGAAACTATTTTGTTTGAGCTGGAAGTTTCTTTTGGTCGAAATTCTAAAAAATGTGTTTGCAAAGTAAATATACACAGAGAGAATTCTGACGTTCTGAAATTGAGTATTTGTATTCTCATTTTCAGGATGTACTGATTTTGAGTACAAATTTTTGGAAAAAACTTTTATTGAGTACAAATTGAACTCACTTTAAGAAAAAAAACTTGAATTGATCACAAAAATCTTAATTTTAGGAAACAAGTTCTTCAATTTCCAACTTGAGTACAAATATTTTCAAAATGAGTATGACATTACTCACAGGAACCTTCTAAAAGGCTGGCCTAGGGAGTAAATGACTCTTGCCATCAAATATTTGATAGCTAATGTCGCCCGGGTCGTGAGTTCAATCCCCATTCCGGTAAACACAAATATTTTTTTTTTGTTCTTCTGCTTTTTTTTTATTTTTATTAATTTTATTCGATTTTAAACATTAATTGGAATTGAGCTGATTATAGTCCTATTCCATTTAATGTTTAAAATCCAATTAATTGCAAGCATTACAATTTAAATCTTATGCGCGGTTTGGACGTTGCTGAATGTGATGCTTGTTTGGCTCAGGCGGTTAGTGCGCGCGTGCACGAACACAAGGGTCTGGGGTTCGAGTGACGGAGAAGGCGACTTGGGTCGAACAAAAAGTAAGTTTGTTTTATTTATAACAGTTTAATATTCACATAATTATGAAACATTTAACATATACTGTATAGCCCTTAAAATAATGTGTAAGTAAGAAAGGAAGTTCTCCGGGCTGAGAATTTTTTTCTCAATTTAATCATTTTGCAATACTCAGTTTGAGAAAAGGCAATACTCATTTTTAAAATACTGGCCAAATAATTTCTGAAAATGAGTGCAGTTTGTACTCATTTTGAGGAAAAATGTACTAAATAAATAGAAAATGTACTTAATTTGAGTAAAAAAAATTTGACAAATTTGTACTGATAGTTAGTATTTTGTACTCAGAATAAGTATTTGTGTTCATGCTTAATTTTCAAGAAGAAAAATACTCAATTTAAGTACAATTTACTTAAATAATTCTCTCTGTGTATATTTTAAATATAGAGAAGTTTTTAGCAAACTCGAGGTCATGCCGGCTTAGACTTCAAGAAGTCCAAGACGTCGGCATTATGCCAAACACACAAAAAGGAGCGAAGAGGCTTCACTGTACATGCATGTTTCATGTAGTGGCCAACTACAATCATCAGCAGTGAAATCGCTGTCTTGGTTCAACGATCGAAGTGGGTTACCATGCAAGCCGCGCTATAACTGGTTGGGAATTATAGCGTCGCCAGATCGGTAAACTTCGAAAAGCTGATCAAGCCCTTAGTGTGTGTTGGACTTTGTTCTGTCTTTGATCTCTATCAGAGTTCCGTGGCAGATTTTGAAGAATATGCATTACTGCATATTTTTAGGCTTCCATATAGCAGCCTTTTACGGCGTGTTGACCGTTTTTTGTCCAAAGTTTAGCTTTTTTGATACGACCTTTTTTCGTTATAGAGAAGTTTTTAGCAAACTCGAGGTCATGCCGGCTTAGACTTCAAGAAGTCCAAGACGTCGGCATTATGCCAAACACACAAAAAGGAGCGAAGAGGCTTCACTGTACATGCATGTTTCATGTAGTAGCCAACTACAATCATCAGCAGTGAAATATTTAAATATTTTCCTTCCAAAAAAAAATAGAATACACAATTTTAAATATAACATGTTCTGATTAAATTCCTAAATTTTTTTTATTTATCTTTTCTTTTAATTATACTGGAAAATTGCATATTTGCACTTCTGTTTCACTTCAGCATCGAAATGTACGCTTCCACCTCTTTTCCTAACTGTGAGGTAACAAATTTGCTTAGAGTCATAAGTTTTCCATCTGCAGGGCTTTCACTTTTTTTTTGTTACCCAGACACGTTGACACTTTGCAGGACAGGTCCAAGTAACCCACTTACAGGAGGAGCGAAAGAGCAGGGGATAGGATGTGTATAAGAGAAGGGACTATTCCTTGCCACCGCCATTTGCTGGCCTTTGTTTGCGGTGAAACTTTCGCAGCAGCTTTTGTTAATTCGGTCAATATTTGCGGACGCACGAAATAAAAACGAAAACTCAGCGAAAAAACTTTTTGCGAAAGTACAACAGAACAGGGGGGAAAATACAAAAATAAGAACAGTTCCTATTTAACCCCTTAATGGCAGTTGGGTTAAAGTTTTCGCACTGGATAGCTGGCTGTTAAAATAAACTTATTGGCAGTTTGTCAGTCACAAAAAATGCGCATATACCGCCAGGAGCAACAGTTACAGTTGTGTCCACCTGGATCATGCATTATTCATGGAAAACGCAAATTCCGTAACGCGTATTTCATTAAGGTAACCCCAATAGCCCAATAGTTTTTCACTTGCATGCGGCAAGTGCTTTTGAGTCTTTATGCAAATAGTGACCGGCAATAAAACACCGCAGAAGGCATGGAAAAAATGTCCAACTGGTATGGAGTTATTTTTGGGGGATTCCCGGGACCCTACCCCTTAGCGTTAATTGCGATTCGAGTTGTTTACCCAACTTACCTGCTGTTTAGTTTGGCCTCACGCTCCAGTTCTCCAATTCTCCGGTTCTCTTCTCAATTTCTCCTTTCTCTGTCGGGTTAATTCTGAAAGCAACAACAGGGTAAAGTTTTTTTCGACGTTAGTTAAATTTGTTGAAAATTATTTGCTTTTCCTGTTGTTGATGGAGGGAGAGGGAGAACTCTGGAAAGGTTTGGTTTTGCTTTGGTTTCTTCCTCGAGGAGCCTTAAGTTAATTAGTTGAATTTGTGTTGAAGAGTTTTTGTGTGAGCAGGGGAATTTTTCCTAGTTTAATTTAGTGGATGCAAAACTTGTGTCTAGATGGGGAAGCGAAGCAGACAAATGTTGAAAGAATGTTGTAGAGAATTCTCCCAGGGCCCCAACTTTCAGAGAGATTTGTTTGAGTCCAGGACCAACTTAAATTAAGATTTCACAAAATTAAAGCACTTTTTTACTAGGGTGTATTAAAGATTGGTAAATAATAAGATTTTAGAACAATTGAATAAAATATTAAAAATATATTTTGATTTAGATTCGACTATGCATTGAAAAAATATTGAGTGAGTGTGGGCAGTTAAGCTTATGTTTATATTTCATGGCGTCTGACAGATATTTTTATTGAAAAAACATGTATCTGTTGGCCAAACTTTGATCAGAAATTCGTAGTTTTTTCTTTCTAAATCTGAATTTTTGGCTTATGAGGAGGATAAATGAATATAATTTTCCATATTTCCACAACATTTCCGCCTCAACTTTTGTGGGCGAAATTTACATAAATCAACTCTCTTGGCCAGCTATCTGTTTACGCTTTTTGCTTGGCTTTTTCCTCCACTTTCGCTAGCTTGTTTTGTTAGCCAATTTTCAATGTTGGCTTCTGGCTTGCTGGCCACAGCAAACAACTGACCATAAATAATCAAATCTTATACACAATCTGCAAACAGATTTTGCGTTTCTAATAAATTTCACTTTGCAAGCACGCAGCAAAAAATAAAAGCCCCAAAAGGAGGCAAGAAGTCGGCAAGGCAAACATTTTTTTGCGTCACAGACTAAAAAAATATGTATAAAAATATATATTTATGCCCGAGAGGTTTACAATGTATGGGAGAACTCGGGCATATACTACAAAAATTATATATGTTTATTTATGTTTATGCATATTTATCTATAGTCTGCTTTGTGCCTGTATTGGAAATGGAGATAGGCTCCAAAAACTATAATAGAGGGAAAAAAACCACCACAAATTATGGTTCACTGAGTTTTCTAAACGTTTTTTCTCTTACTCTTTGGTATCTCCCAGCATTTATCTGCCTCTTTGTGTGTCCTTTCTGTCAAGGACACATTTATTTGGTGTGAAAATGTGGTTAGAAGTCAATAACATAATAAAAACGTTGACATTGAAGGTCGCTGAGGAATGGCTGCTATAGACACATGAATCCGCAAGACGGGTGGGTCCGGGAAATTTATGAAAATTGTCTGGACTGGCGCTCTTGAGAGGGAAGGGAAAACCCATCCGAAATTGAGGTTAAGGGAGTTTCTGTTGGCGAACAAACTTTCATTGCATAACAATAGGCGCAATGGCGAACCGCAAGCCGCATTTAAATATAAATACCTGCAGCCAGAGCCACAGGCCAAAGCAAAAAATAAAAAAGAAAAGCGGGAGAACAAGTGAAAAGTTTTCTGCGTTTTCTGGCCATGTAATGAAAGTCCAGGCATTTTCCATCCCGTTTTCCTGGAAAAGTGGCTCGTGGTCGCTGGCACGTGAAAGAAAAAGTGCAGGTGGCTATCGTTCCCGCTTCCCTGTTTTTCCACACCCACACCCACAGCAGAATAAATAAACTTCAACTTTTTGCCGGCCACAATTTCTGTTTCTGCTTCTTTTTCCCTTTGGTTTGGCCGAGTAAGAGAAATATCTAAAATTGCGGCAGTGCGAAAGCGTAAAACAACAATAACAAATGGCACAGAAATGGGCTAAAGCGAAATAAGCCACAGAAATGGAAATAAGAGCTGAACAATTTCGCTTTTTCTTCCCTGTTTCATATATATGTATGTGTATAAATTTATATTATTTTCAGCAGTCAAGTGGGTGGAAAAATGCTGTTAAGCTTTAAAAATTTGGCAGCCTCAAGATGCGAGAGTAATTGAGAACAAATAAATACAAGTGGCCGGCGGGGGGAAGAAGGAGAAAAAGTCGAGGAAAAGTGGGAAAAATAAAGATAAAAGCAAACAGGCACAGCTGAATAATGTGGGGAAATCAAACGAAATATGAGAGCATGAGTAATGAAATGAACGCATTAAAGAAAAATTCTTTTCAAGAAGATAAGAAATAAATCAATGACATTCCACAAAGAAACTTTTATTTCAATCACGCACTTGGAGAAATAAGCAAATAATATTAAAAGAACTTTTACTAAAAAGAGTACATTTTGAAGCCACTTATAAAGGTTCCTAAAAATATGCAGTAATATATTTCGAATACGGAATTTTTTTGTTCATCCTTATAAGTGGCACCCCTTTTTCTGTGGCACCCCTTATTTCTTATCTACACAAAAACAAATCATTGTCTAAGATTTCTCTTGTTTGAAAACTTCTCCAGCACAAATTAAAGTTTTACTTTCCGCTGAGAGGAAATCTTAGAAGCAGTTGTCTCCTAGTTGGGTCACTTGACTCCCTTTCGCTCTCCGCTTTTTTTTAGTTTTTCCTTCAATCAAATTAAGTCGAGCAACTTCTGGGAGCCACAGATTTATTTGCATGTTTGCTTTCTTCCAGTTTATCCGTTTTCCCATTTTCCTCTCCCATCCTGAAGCTACAGGCTCTGATAAGGTTTACAATTTGCTTGCCATTTGCTTTTCCGCTTTTCCCAACTCACACATAAGATAGACTGGAGCCTGCTGCTCAATTTCATTTTTACGCTCACCAATTTCAGCTTTCCCTAGCTTTTCAGTGCTGTTTTTCTCGTATTGCGTTTCTGGGTTTTATTTACTTTCCTTTCGGGTTTATAGTTGGTTCATTGTGGCTCTCTTTCTATTTTTCACATTTCGTCCCTGTCTGTTTTAGGTGGGTGATGATGCTGACATAAATCTGTGATGTATTGCCTTGCTGCTGCTCTACCGATAAATTTTCTGCTCGACTCTTGACGCTTATTTTTGTGCAATAAAATCCTTTACTCTTCACTGGCTTTCTGCTTTTAAAGCTGCTTGGACCCTAAATCAAATCAAAAGCCTGATGCTCCCAATTTTTGAATTTTTTGAGGGCGTGTCGTCTGATGGTACAAAAGTCATTATGGAACAAGTGTTGGCCGCTTTCCCAGCGGACACTTGAGAATAATTAATGCGGTGCCACGCCCACAGTGCGCCGCCAAAACAGGAAATGGCAACCGGAATAGATCCTCCCGCCTAGGGATTTTCCTCGTCCTTGCCCACCCTATTTTCCCACTCAAATGAGACTCGACGCAATTGTCGCTCCCAAATTAATTTGTATAATTTTACAGACGCAATTGGTTGGTGATGGAAGTTCAGGAGAAGTTTGGAGAACACAAACGCCATTCGAGGAAACCGAAACTTATTCCCATGGGTTCCAAAACCTCAGAGAATTCAAATGAAGTTTGGTGCCACCGAAAAGTAGGCAATTATTTTGTAGGCCAAAAAGAAAATGAGGAAAAAGAGGCTGGGGGAAATAAATAAAAGCAGGTAGCAACTCGAGAAACCTGAACATTAAAGTAAATGAATTCTAAGAAATTAAAAAATGTGGTAAAAATTTAAGAAGAATTAAGGTATTCAAAATATGGTACAAAAATTCTCTAATTTATAATATTATATGCAAGGATTTCCTTAAACGGGAGTTATTTAAAGTGTATATTTTTAAACGGTGTATATATATTAAGACATTAATCATTCGAATTAATCACTGAACAGCATTCCATTATCAATCGATTTCAGCAGACTCTCCATCGTCCACTTTCAGCGTGATTAATATTTAATGGGAAATGCCAGGTCCTTTTAACTATCTCCTGCTGCACTCGACTTACCCTGCCGACCACCTATCAATTGCAATCAAGATGTAAATGCTATTGCTGCGAAACTCTGGGAGAAAGTGGCAAGTGGCACAGGGGCAGCGGATAGAAAGTCGATGTTGCAACACTTGATTGACTTTCCCAGCGCATTTATTTTGAAGCCTTCCGGCTGCCGTTGGCCGCAAAGCCAACTTTTCAACGACTTGGCTTAACTTTAAACTGCACCAATGGCTAGAAATAAAGGAACTCGTGGCTTACACACACTCCTGAAACTTTCGACCGTGCTGGAAGTAAAGTTTGCCACCCTAAAAGCCAGGAACTGTGGGGAAGATGGAGCTAAGTTATTTAGTGCAGGTCTAGGCACCTGACTATCCAAAGAAAACGAGTTTAGCTTAAAAAAAACGAAAAATATATATAACCGCATGGCAATAAAATGTAATTCCCTGAGATTTCTCTTTTGTCTGGTTGCACTACTTGCAATTGCAAATTGATAAATACATTTACTGCGGCAAAATGGAGTAGTTTTATATATCTGTACATTCATCAGATGAGCTGATTATCCACTGAGAAAAATCGTTTACGTTTACTAAACAAATAGGTTTTAAAAAGTATGAATAAATATGTCTAATAATTGTTCAAATATTTTATAAAATTTCAGCATAGCTGATAACGATTAGGCTAGGATTTAGTTGGTAAATGAAGACAATTAATAGTTAAAATGATGCAAAAATAATTACATTTAAATTTAACATTAATCTTAAGCGAATTCACCTTTTATGAGTAGTTTTAAGTGGATTTCTAGATAAGTTTAAGTAGTGAAATTTGCCTCACTGTATATAAAACCCACCAGCTTGAAAGTGTGAGCACGTTTTACCCTCATGATTTGGTATGCTTCAGCGATTTGTTTCGCTGTGGGTGAGTTACACTCTGGTTGAAGGTTTTTCCGCTTTTCCGCAGCGCCCTCGACATTTTCCCTTTTTTCCCGCTGACCTAATTTACGGCGCTTTCGATCGGGGCGCGACACATGTGGCTTAGTTGCTGTTTCTCTGGGTTTTGCCCAGAGCCTGTATCCCTTATAGGCAGGCTCCTTTATCCATGGCCCTGCCGTCAATTTTTATTGCTGCGGCTTGGCCTTTTCCCCTCGATTTCCCCCCAACCCCCCCGGCAGTTGTTTTTGAAGTTTTGCATAGCATAGTTTCGTATTTTCCGGCACTGTCTCGCTCGTTTCTTTGGGCAAGTTTCGAAGAACATAAATCACCAGAGCATAGTTTTCATTTTGAGCTTTATTTTTGTGGGGTTTTGGTTTTTTCCCTTCGAGCTCCTAACTAATTGTGTCGGCATGTGTGCTGGGGGATAATTTGTTGCTCTCACTTCGGACTGGCTTTAAATTTATTGTTTGCCCAGAGGAAAGTGTCAAATGCAGACGATTTCCACAATCGGATGATAAATGGAAAAGTCTCGCACTGCAATTCCTACACGAACTGCACTTTTCCCACTAATTATGTTAGCTCATTATTAACCCCGATGTCGAGTCAACAGGGAAAGTCATGCCTGACATCCAAGAAAGGGAAAGGAAAAGCGAGAGGGCAGTGGAAAAATAACCAAGGTGAGAATAAATTTTACTCACTTAAGCAAATTTGACAGACAGGTTTTCCATTAGCAAACATGCTTTTGTCATTTGCGCAAATTAATGCATGACAGGTGAGAGGAAGGGGCGTGGCATGGGGGCATACAAAAAACAGATGCTGCTTATTTAGGTATTCACTTGGGCAGCTTTTAGGGAAGGTCAACTGTATGTGCTGGCCTCGTTCTTATATAATTTATTATCCCGGGAAAAAGAAAGCGGTGATTTAATGGGACCTGGCAGCAAGTTGAACAAGGAAGAAAATACAAAATGTTATTGTACAATTTAAAACAATAAAATAAGTAGAAAGTTTAACGTTACTATTTATATATAATTATAAAGCAAACACATGCAACTTCATATCAGACTTCTCAATTCAATGACTTTCATGGTAACCAAATGTTGCCGTATTTTTGAGACACTGAAATCTTGAGTAAATATCTCTTTCAACTGGAACCCACAAGTCAAACCCCACCACCAAACCATTTCCTAATAAGACGGTAGACTTTGATTTCGGTTCTCGCTGCCCACATTAGACATTCAATTATCAATCAACCATAAACCATAATTGAAAGATCAAACGCTCAAAACACACATGCCAAATGCACACGCACACACCAAAGCAGTGGAAAAACGGTGTGTGAGGGGGTGGAATGGGGCTTTTCCCGCTTGCCACATTTGTCGCAACTGATAAAAGTCGCACACACAAAATAAAAATGGACAAAAGGCAAAAACTGAGCGAAGGCGTAAGCGAAAAATGTGCAGAGCGTAAATAAATTACAACAATAATGACGCCAAACATGATAACAACAAATGGCAATAGGGGGCTAATGGAGGATTTCCAGGGGCGGAACAAGGGAAGGGGAGTACTTTGGCTTAGAGCTCCGAGGGACAGGCGATTGTTATTGATCATCGCAATATTTTGCGCATTAAGCAGACACAAGTCAAGCCAAACATATGCAGCAGTCACTGACGGAATCGGAGGATGGCTAAAAATAAAATGAAAGGGGGAAATATCAGGGAAATCCCCCTAAGCAGTGGAAAAATATTTTTTATAAAAAAAAAATTACCAAAGTTGGCGGTGTTTTTTTTTTGAACATTTATGTTATTTATTTGATCATCTGAGCAAGTTACTTTCTAATTTTTCTTTTTTGTAAAACAGATTTAATATTTAAAAGGCCATTCATAAAAGCATTTACATATTTTTTAAACCAATTATTATTAATTAAAAAATAATTGGCTAGAAAATATATTTCAGACAGTTAAGTTTAGTTTTAACTGATTTTTTTTAAACACCTACTTATATTTTATTGAGAATAATTTCGGTGTAGAGCAATGTTTTTTCTCAGTGCTCAACTGTTTGTCTTGGCTTTTTACCCATCTGACTTGTTTACGCAAAAAGCCAAGGGACACAGGCTGAGGAAAAGGATAACAATGTGAGGGCAGCCATTCAAAGTCCTGAAAGTCCTAAGCCATTAAAGCATATTAGTTTTCCACGCTGCCATATTGTGTGCGCCTCTGTATGAGTGTCCCCGTCTCGTCCTTGTATTTGTATATATATTTTTTGGCATTTTTTGTCTACACTCGACTGCACAATAAAAGTTTTTAAAAAGGGATTGACATTGTTGTTGCTGGCTGCTCTTCTTGTAGTTGACGCCATTTTGGATTTGCATTGCCATTTGTTGGGTCTTTTTGTTGCTGCTTGGCTTTTGCGGCTTTTACGACACGAAACCCCGTTTAACATGCAACAGTTTGCACGCTAAGCGGCTCACATCGCGTATACGCAATAAATTTTGGAGCTTACACAAAATAAATTTAAATGGAACGGAAAAAGGGAAGATTGTCAGCTAAAGTGTGTAACTGTTAAATAATAAAAAATATAGTTGCGTATCGGAAATTTTAAATTAGGGTATTTAGTGTTTTGAAAATAATATTTAATTTTATTTAATTCCATTTTTCCCTCTTCAGAATTTTTCTAGTAACTTTGAACATATACTCTCTTTAGGTTCTCCGTTATGGTTGCCTAGTAGCCGAAATTAATTCCAATTACGGACACGCCACATTAACCTATGGATATTCAGCTAAATAAGCAATCATTTCCAGTTTCCCACATTTCTGGGCCATTGAACCCAAATTAACTAATTAATATTTGCCTGTTTTGGCAGCATTTTCCGTGCTCCATTCATTCCTTTCAGCATTTGTTGGGTAATTTTTTCGTGGGAATTTAAATAAAGATTTGAGGGATTTATCTCACCCACTTCAACTATCCAAACAATTTGACAAAAGAGAGTAAAAAATGATAAATAAAGAAGAGGCAGCGAAAGGAATGCAATTTATTTTCGTAATAAAAATGCATTTTTATTACGAAATCATAGCCATGAAATCTAGTGCACGGAGCCAGCGGATTTATGTGGCATTCATTATGCTGCCGGGGCTCCCTGTTTTCCATCTATATGTTTGCAGTTGTATGTTTGTATACAGGTGCGGATAAAATAAGAGAGGGAAAAGCTTGTTTTGGCCAGGCCAAAAAATGTGTATTAAGCTATTTGCATTTGGTTTCATTTTTCCGTTTGTTTGCGTGTTTGCCAGTTTGTTTTTGTGTGCAGCTGCTGCACCTGCAACAACGCAACGTGGCTCAGAATTTATGTATAAAATATAGAGCGCCAATAAATGCGATAAACTGACCCGCGGGCGGGATTTCCCCAGCATCATTCTCCCACCCCAGAAATTTCCCCATCGAACTATATCCATTTAACCATGGCTATAGGCACATCTCCCCGTTTTTTCTTGTTATTTTTTGCCAGGGCTTGTTTGCATTTAATCCCCATGACCCATAATAATTTGTGCAAATTTATTTGCGAGTGCTTAGTGCCAGGGAATGGAGGTGGCTTTCCATCTGGCCACTGGCAGATATCGTGTAAATAAAACAAATTGCCATAAATAACCCTGCTGGCTGCCATAAATCTCGGTTAAATGGACATTTTTGCATCTTCAAATCGTCGAGTGGCGAAGGACACGAGGATACGCAGGCAACAAGATCCAGGACACTGAGTGAAATACATCTCTGCTGGTACTTCAAATCAGCAGAATGATAAAATGCCTCTAGACAAGCAAATGACACGAATGGGGCGTCTTATTCGGGTTGGAAAAAAGCCAAGGTCGAGCCCAGGATGAACTGAAAATAGTTTGGAATGGAGGCTAGCCAGGGTAATATTTCTTTTGTCTTATCTTTAAGTTAAAATTCTATAAATATTTATCTAAGACTTTAACTTTAGTGTAGCTTGTAACTGAATATTTTAACCCTCTAGTGCCCAAATTTTCTTTTCCAAAAAAAAAAATTTTTTTTGGATTCATTATGTATCAAAAGTGAATGTTTGTTTTAGAAAAACTTTTACTTTTGCATGGATCGAGTTTTATAGGACTATATCCTTGGACCGCCTATAGAAAGCTATAGCTATAGAAAGCTAACGATATCTTATTTTTAGTGTGGGTTTCGTTTTTTGAGTCCTTGGGACTATCAGCAACACGGTACAATTTTTTTTTCCAGCAACAAACTTTTTATAATATTTAAAAAAAAATATTTATATTTTGCACTTAATTTGCAAATAATTATTTCGTCCGAGTTGCACAAATTTTCTGCTTCAAATGACTACAGCAGCTTGCGCAAGCTCTAGTATGTATTCCAAACGCAACGAACTTAATTTTTGGACTTCCCCGAATTAGAAAAAACGCAAAACCGAGTCAAAAGGAATGAAAAGACTAAAATAACGGTGTTTTTAACCTTACCCGTCTGGAGGCGGTCTTGGGCACTAGAGGGTTAATTGCAGGCAATTGATTTCATATAAAAATAGGCTTTAGCTATTTAACTATTTAAAATAATCTGAATAACCTTTCCTACTTTTTGCCGCTCCTTTGAAATCTCCAAATAATCCCCGTTTATAGCAACCGTTTAGGACTTTTCGTATCTTGTCATTTAATCTCCCCACCTAAGTCTTGTCATAACATTGTCAAACCATCGATATGCACATGAAGTGCACTTAGCAATCAAATTCGCATTCCGGATCATATATTAAACAAATCCGATTTGGTTAACGTGCGTTCAAGCGCACTTTCAATACGCTCCCCGATTTCCCTTGATCTTTGCCGCTACTAACGATATGCGAATTCAATTTGAAAATAATAAAAATATCTATTCAAGTCAGACGCAGCTCCTTCTTCTTCTTCTTTTTTCCTGCGACTGACTATGATTCCTGATTATGATTATGACTTCAGTGAGTGGAGTGGGTGGAAAACTCCCGCCTTGACTCCTTTCCATCCTGGCTGTGTTTTGATGTCGTTACCAGACATTGAACCGCATTAAACTATGCATAAATACACATTGCGTTGACGATGTCGACACATATGGAACCTCCATATCCACACGCTTGGTAAAAATGGGGAAAAGTGTGGTGGGAAATGGTGGGCGGGGCGAAAAGTGGGCGGGGATGAGAGTTAGCGACGTGCCAGAGGCGTTGGGCAAATGCAATTTGATGCAGACATTACGACTACATGACGATTTTATCGTCGAGTGTAGTGCACAGACATAAACATATATCTACATATGGCTTACCCAGGAGGGGGATTCCCCCTATACCATCACCATCCCCATCACACCACACACACACTCACACACGCAGAGGGCATTATTGCACACACACGCACACTTGCACCCCGTTGAGTGGAAAGAATCTTGCACTCGCCGTGCCTTCGATGATGCTCTTAAATATTTGCATAAAAAACTACGTTTGCTGCTAGTCGTGGGATATGGTAAATGGTGTAGAAGTTTTACCACCCCACTCAACTCTTCACTACCATTAACCACAACGGAAAAGAAGAAGAAGATGTTGCTGCAACAATAATAATAACAAACACGCTCCATAATCAACACGTACTTAAGTCCTGCCACCATTCTGGCCAGGATTTACTTTGGTTGCATCCAACACACTCACATGGCGCAGATTTTGCAGTTTTCGAGTAAAGTTCTTAAAGAGGCAGGGATTTGTGGATTGGAATATGCACTGCAGTGCAGTTTCTGGAAAATATATATTTTGTATATACCCAGTATACCCAATTGTTGGTATTCATCAGATTCAACATTGTGTAAGGTGAAGATATTGAAAGGAACAACAAGTCAGGAAATGTTGTTAACACAGTGAATGTAAATAAATTTTAGCATTGGGTATTAAAATACAATAAATGCAATATGATATTTTTTCGACCTTTTGAAGCCTATCTCATTTTAGTTCCGCAGTATTAATTCTTAGGTCCACACCTATAACAATTTTTTATTATAAATAATCTTAAAAAAATTAGCCAATTTTTACTTGAAAACTTTCAATCGCTAAAATATCCAACCGCGAGCAAAGCTAGAAGAACCACAAATAGGATTTAACTCGTTTCAATCAGATATTTAAACTGCAGTTACATCCTAAACCCCAAAAATGTTTCAGTGTTTAATAAATGCAATCAGAAGAAAGGGTGCCAAATATTAATAATTCACACCTGAGGGGTTTTAATTGCAGATTCGAAGATAAAACATTTATAAAATTTCCAAAGTCGTTTGACTGTAGCACCAATTTTAAACTTTTAATTGTTTTATTAATACATTTTTGTAGTATGTTTTGTATTTTTGTATTGTAAAATTGACAAGAGCCTCCAAATGTTTTATTTAAAGTGGTTAAAAAAAATATCAATAAATTTTGATAGAGCAGATAATGAAAAATGGAATTGCATATTAAATGAATTATCACACAGGATTCGGAATTAGTTTCGTACACTTTTCGCTACTCCCTCGAACAATTGAAATCATTCCAATAGTCAAGCGAACGGCAGCATTTTGATTTGCCTTCGAGAGCACACTTCATTTTAGCAATCAACGCATGCAAATTGCCGAGGCACCCGAGAACCATATTTCATTTCAATAAACAATAAACAATTTGCCGCAGCGAGTAATATAAATATATGCTGGAGCGTAGTCCGATTCCAGAGCCGTCATCAATAACCAGACTTGACTCGATCCGAATCGAATGTCCAGAACAGGACGCAGCTAGGATTCTATTGGCACTCGATAAGTGAGGCTAAAACAATTGATTATTGTGTGTCATAAGCACACACTTTGCACTCGATTCTCGAGCCCAGGGATATCGGAATGGAAACGTGAAGAAAATGTACCGCAGTACGGGCCAAACTCAACTGTCAGTTGCACATACGCCGAAGGCAAATTTAAATGTTAATCAAATGCCGCCACTGAGGAATATACATAAGTACAATATGAGCGGAAAAACCCGATCCGAAAAAGATGAAGCCGAAATAAAGAGAATCGAAGGAAAATTTCGCATGCATGCACAGGGAAATGAGTTTGATGTGGGGAAGCTCGAGGATGAGCGGTTCACAAATGTAATTGACAGTTCAAGTGACAAGCAGGGAGAAGGGGAGGGGAGGAAAGGTAAAGGATTCTTTTCGTGCCAATAAAAGGAAATCCACAATAAAAATTCACGGCAACACATCCACTGTCCACTTTTCAAAAATGCAAAATGCGCGCCACAAACAATTTTTAATTAAAAAAACGAGTGGAAAAACTGGGGCAATTTTTGCGTTTTTTATTTTGTTCGCGTTGTCGCGATGCATTAAAATTAATGTCATTTTTCAGCAATTTTTCAGTAACTTTTTTACGCCACCCCCTCTTCTCACTTTTCCGTTTTCCCTGTGCTGCCATATGTTTCAGCTTGGCTGAGCCTGGGGAAAATTTTCGAAGTTCTCTCGTTTCAGGCCGTCCTTTTAGTTTCCATTTTTGCGGTTGAATCGTTGTCCAGGCAACGGCGTCATAATAAAAGCTAAGCGAACAATTGAGGAACGAGTGCCATAAAAAATAATATATTCAAATTATTTACGCATGATAATGCATTTGGTTTATTGAACGAGTATTTTCTTGTCTTGCGTTAAAGTAACATTATTATAATTTTGTGAACCGACTCAGGCGTTCTCCCTCATGAATCGAAAAAAAGCATCGTCCTTGCCATCTTCGATGCCAATGAGACGACCCCATATAACTCCCTGCCGCTCCAGATCCCCGATTTTTTTCATTACACGTTGCTTTATATCACGATAATTCTTCAGATCTAGTCCCGAATTCCAATTAAACGATTCACTGAGACAAGTTTTTATTTTTTTTTATCGGTTAAGTAAATTTTTGTTTTCGTATACTCACAACATTCTGATAGCTATATTCGAAAACTGAAATAAAAATTGAAAGTTAGATGTTTCCTTGAAGAGTTTTGGGGGTAAACTAACGAGTTACTAGGGAAGGGCGAACATTGCCAAGGAATTCTCAGTCAGAGCCCACTTTGTTGAAATAAAATGGTAGGTTTGAAACATTTTTTTTCTTTTTTTAGAAAACGTTTAAAGGCCTAAACCACCAAGTAGGAACAGGAAGTTCTTTCCTCCTTTCCCAGCCACTCGTAATTCATTGTTAGCTGCATCATTATTTACACTTTAATTGCAACAATTTCCTGATTTGATGCCCAGCGAAACGGCCAAAGTGCCGTGCAAGCTTTTCCCGCTTCTCCAGCGATTTTTCCGCCTTTGCCAGTGCGATGTGTGGGCGGTCATAAAAGCATTCATGCCACATAAAGTGAGCCGCAGAGGCAACAATGATGGCTTCGTGCACCAGAAGACGAGTGCTCCATGGCCATATGATGTTACACTTTTATGTTCGCCATCGCCAAAAACAATCCCCGGGGCACCGAAAAAAAGGAAAATCATACCCATCATCGCTCTTACCAGTTGCCCGCCGCCAGTCAAATCAATTGGCTGCAAATAAAACACAAACATAGTGAGCGGAAAAGACTCTGCAAATACAAATAAATCGCAGCATTTCCGCAGCGGTCATGCTCTCCCGCTTTTATGATTATTATATAAATTTTCCCTTGAAATGTCATAAAAAGCCAGCGCAAATAAAAAGCATCGGGGAGTGGTCTTCTTTTTTTCCTCTTTGCTTCTGATGATGAAGCAGGAAAATGCGCACGTCATGAGGTAGAAGACGTAGAAAATTTGGCTGGGGAAAGAACAGAATGTTAGACACATGTCCCGTCTCTGGGCCAATATTCAAATTCGGTTGGCTGGACGAGCGTTTCCCAACTTATTAAGTTGTTAAAACATGATTTGCGGCCTGCTCACGGATCCCGTGCCACATTTGCCCCCCATAAAGTGAAAATCCAAGTGCTGCCGTGTGCTTAGTAGATTTTCTCAGTCGGCAGTTTATTCCTCCAGCTTATGAATTATGAAAGTTTCTTTTTTCGGTGGCTTGTTCGGGTTTCAGTGTGTTGGCCACGCGTGTTGGCCATAAACGCCCCGCTTTATGGGCCGCAGAGCCTGGCAAATTGAAAGTGAAAAGTTAAGTTGTGCCGAGAGTGGCTGGGGGGAAAAGCCCCATTGGGGTCGCGTTATGGGGCTTGAAAAGAAGGCCATCGCAGTGCAATAGAAGCTGGAAAATGGGGAAAAGTGTTGGAAAAGTGCGGCAATTACCCACTTTCAAAGTAAGCCTCATAAATCAGCGGAACCAATTTAAAGTTAATAGTAAAATATTTTAGTTATTAGTACCTATTGAAAATGATATGATAACTAACCACCAAACACTAATTTAACCATCAATGTTTAACTAATGACTATTTAAAATTTTTAATTTAATAATTTTAAAGCCACTTATGTTTTTCTCAAGAAGTTCTTAAGATAGAATAAAAATGAGCTCTATCCCCTTAAATATCCCTCTTTGCTTGATTCCTCAATTTGCAAATTACTTTTATAAAGCAGTATATTTGTGATGTTTTTTTACTCAGTCATTTTCTTGGGGGTTTCACTTCCAATTCATTAGAGCTGTGCTGGGAGCTTGAGGAAAATGTTAATGATTTCCGTAAACATGGCCAAACAAATAACGAGGCGTTGGGCGACAGAAAGCTCGTTGATTTTTGTTTTTTATGGCTCACTTAAAAGGAAGCGGAAATAGTGAAAAGGAGAGGGAAAGGCGGACAAGCGGAAAAGCGGGCAGCGAATTTTTAACGTGTTAATGCCAAGGCGGCTGCTAACAAGTAGACAAACAAAGCGGGCAAAAAGAGGAAATAGCACGAAAAAAGTGACGGCCAATGGAAGGGGATGACAAAGTAAAGGGCCAGAAGGGCGGAGGTCCAGATGAGAAATGAAATCAACGCCGTTATTATTTGTTGTTCTTCCCCTCCGCTTGCCCTGATAGACAGTTTCCCCCTCTTTTTTTTGGCAACTTCTTTCACAGCAATTGCTTCTTGCTGTTTTTCCCTCCGGCAATTCCATTTGTGTGTATGTGTGGGTGCTTTCCACAAATGAAATTTAATTGCAAAAATAATAAAAACAAAGATAGAACTGTAACAGCCAGAGGAACAACTTCATTTGCATTGCGGATACAAAGAAATAAATACAAATGACTCGGGAATGTTTTTGGGTTGGCGTCGAGGTAATAATGTGGTTTTGATTTTATAACGAGAGGTGGAAGAAGGAAACTCTGATCAAAGAATGGTGCTAGGATTTTTATAAAAATATCTTTGATGTTCAAACCCTTTACATTGTAAAGTTTACAAACCAATGTTAAATTAAATACCACTATTCATTATTTCATTCCCTAGAAAAGACTATTAATCGGTCTGCCAAAAATTCATACATCTTTCAGTTGATATTGGGTACAAAAAATAATTTCTTTGTCTCAATGAAATCAAAGTTTTGATCGATTTTATGAGCGTGTGCACTGCGATTGACAACGTATAGACCATCTTGATGCCTTGCGACCGTTAGAAAGTGTAGAGGAGTTACAAAATTTTTAAAACTGGCAAGAATTGCGTTGACTCAAAACTTATCACTGATAAAGATAATTGGTAAAGCTGACATGGGATAAAACCGAATTCTCTTATTTTCAAAGGAAAGAACCACTTTATTGTTGTATAAATGCTATTGTCGAAACGCAAATAGGTGCAATTCAAACTCTATTTAAATGTTCCAATTGCCGCAATCTGATACAAAGTTGAAGCTCCATTTCTAATTTTCTCCAACCACCAAAAACACTAACTGACCCACATATTGCGCAATTCAATTAGCCAACTGATTATATTTTAATTGGCCACCATTAAATAATGGAAACACTGATACAGGAAAACAGAACCCAGCAAAGTGAGCAGCCAATTCGCAAATATCGCAAAAATGCCCGATGGCACATTTTTGCCCTGCTCACGTGTGCCACTTCAAAGAGAAGTTAGCAAAGCAGCACATTGCGCACACGCCCCGTTAGCCAGAACCGAGTAATTTGGCCAAAGGCCAACAAAGTGCCAAAAATGGCAGAGGGCGCAAAACATATTTGAAGCAGCAAACAATTTTCAAATTAGTAGAGAACTCTAGAAATAAAACATCCGCCAACCGCACACCGCATAAATTCAATGCGTTATAGACATTTATGGAATTTGCTGTTGCTAAAAATGTGTAAAAAAAGATGGAAGTTGAAAAAAGTTAGTTTATTTTAGGTGTATACTTCGGTGTGGTGTGCGCTTTTTGTTTGCCTGCTGAGTGAAAATAAAACGATGGTTATAAAATTTTATTTCGATTGAAATGTTCGCGAAAGCATATTTCCTTTATGGCTCTATTTTATTTACCTACTGCTGGATCCTTTTGGTCCCCAGCAGCCTGCATTTCCGCATTGCTCGCCAAGGACATTATTCATTGTCCCCCTCCCCCTCCCCATTTCTTTGGGGGCCACTTGAGAGTGCAAGAGCAGATAATAATTCTTACATGTCGCAGCAAGTTGCAATTCCTGGTCCTTTAACTCGGTCCCCCTGTTAGTTCCTATTGCTTTCCGTATCTCGTGTTTTTTTCTTGTTAGCCCAGTGCCTTTGTCTTTTGGCGTCTTTTGTCTTTCACTTATGCATGTGCGTTGGCCCAGCTTCCGTTTTCTGCGATTTCCACTCACTGTGGTGGTTGCACTGGGAGAAAAAAGTCACTTTTTAGTAAAATCTTAAAAAAAAGTTTTTCGTTTTTAGATTATTGCCCTTGATAAAAGTTTTTCTTTTGTTAGATACCTATTATAAAATAATTTCTAATGTTTAAAAAATAAATAACATATTTTTCTCAGTGTTTTGGGAAGAGATTTTATGACGAGTCGAGCCTGCCACATGAGCCCCCGAGGCTTTTGGCAAGCAGGACAACGACAACGACAACGATGTCCCATAAAGTGCGAAAACTTAGGAGCAGTCAAAGCTCAAGACGAAGCTGGCGCAAAGGCTAAAGCTAAAACTGAGTCTGAATCCGAGTCTGGAGCCCTGCTTCTCTAATACTTTGATAATCCTTGGCTCCAGTCGAACTCACAGGGACACAAGCACAATAACTTTTGATACGCCGGAATTCCCCTTCCCCCCGAAAAGCGTCCTGCGATGTAGACAGCCATTCAACTTTGTAACTCGAGCTTTATCGCAGTTTCGCATGTGTTTGTCTCTATATCTTTCTGTGTCAATGTGTGTGTGTGCGGGCAAATTATATAAGCATGATAATATTGTATAACACATCGCATCCCGATCCCCAGCCCCCTCGAACCCCGCGAACCCCACAATTGGCACAATGGCAACTGTGGCTCCCTGCCAATTCACTTTGTCTAGTTTCAATTTCAATTTGATTTCGTGCCACTCGTTGGCATCATTTTGATTTGCTTATTTGTCCGACTCTTGTTTATTTCCCTTTCCCTGCTCTCCGGATTTATCTTTCGGTTTACTCGTTAGAAACTTGTAAAATGGATCACTACGCTGGGAGGACTTTCTTATCAAGCCAATGAGTTGAAATTTTGTACATTGTAGTCGTTCTCTTTGGTGCTGTTAAGACTTTTCGGGGATTTAAAAGTGGTGCGTGTGTAGTAAAACTTTAAAGATTCGACTTGGGAATATCTCAAATTGTGAACATAAATGTGTTCATTTTTTATTTTTTTTGCTTATTTTTTTCACTACCTAACAAAAAATGAAAGCCTACTTGTGGCAAAAAAAAATGCTGTATTACAAACTGTCAGTTTTTAAAAAGTAACAAGGATTATTTAAGATTGCTTTGATTAATTTTTAAATTGAAAACCCATTTAATAAACCTTTTTTTAAACATATTTTCTGGCATTTCCCAATTTGGTTTTCCTAGGGTATTAATTCCGGTTGCTGCTGTTGCATTTTCAACGAGCAGCGGGGGTGTTGGAAAACAACCGCAACAGCCGCTCCCAACCGCAAACGCTTTTTCATGCCAGGCCAACACTTTCGTCCCGAAAACAGCAGGAGGGAATTAAGCCAGATGGAAAGAGAGGGCGCTGTATGTACAGAAAGGGATGGGGAGAGAAGGGTAGAATTTCGACGGCTGTATCTGTATACAGGCAGAAGCCCAACAGTGCTTTCATAATTACAAATTGATAACAATTTGAACGTTAATCAGTTATGGGAGATCTATGCCCTGCTGCATCGACAAAACGTAGGGGAGGTGCAGAAGGGTCGGGGAAAGCACATTGCACGCTTTCCCCGGAAGTGCACAATTTGTGCTTTATTTGTTAGATCAATAGGCCACTGATAGATATGGTTTAAGCGCACACAGAGGTGTTTATGCAGATGGCCAGGAATCTGGGAATTAATTGCGTAAATGCGTACATTCCGAAATTAGTGATTGTAAATTTTCGGAAGTCTTAAACTAAACAGAAATAGTAACACAAAAGTACTAACATATTTTAAAATTATTTATTTAAAAGATGTTAGGAACTACTCTCACAATTTGTATGTTATATTTAAGTTCCTGTTCGGATCAAAACGCATTTTGGCATGACATAAATCTTTATTATATGATGCATGAAATAGTACATTATAAAGATGCTTTGTGGTAATTGTGGGACTGAAGTCCAAAATGTGCTTTTATAATAGGATTATGGTCAAATGAAATATCGGTTTTACCAAAATGATATTCGGATATGTATAAAGATTATTAAATTAATAATGGAAATACCAAGGTGAATAAACGAAATATACGACTATAATTGATATCCTTCCTTGTCCGCTAAAATTAAAGTTTCAAAGCGCTTAAAGCGATTTAATTTGCGATATTTTCGACTGGTCGACAAACACACAGAAATTCCAAACCATGTTAGATAGTCTCATTAGACAAGCAGAGGCGATTTGGGCCCATTGGGCTCATAAATTTAATTGATAATATTGTTGACAGGCGTGGAGTGTTTGATGGTTGAGGCTTAGCCGGCGCCAAAAGCCGGGCACAAATATTTGCTTATTTGCGGGGCAAACATCAGGCGATATAGCCTCGTCGTCGGCCGATGTCTGTTTGCCCATTAAACATTTGCGTTTGACTTATAAATATTTTATCGCACTGCAGTTGCAAATTTATGTTTAATGCGCTGCCACATGTATGAATGTCTGAAATCCCCTCAAAATCCACTCAAATTATGCACAACGCATGCAGAGAGCTCGGCCCTAGAACCAACGGCAAGCAGAGGAGCCTAAGTGGGCGGTGTTGGGGGGGCGTGTCGGCCAAAGAAGCAGAAGAAGAAGAAGCAGCAATGATGCTGTATAACTTTACATAGACAATTATTTACAAGTGCGCAGTTAGCAAGCCAAAACCGAAATGGTGGTGAAAAGGACAGGTGGTTGCGGTCGAAACTTTTGACACTCAGGAAAACCATTAAAAAACAATTATTTTTCGGGGAGTAATCTTACAAAAACCAGTCTTTAAGTTACCTTTAAATTGGAAATATTATTTGAATAAAAATGTTTTTAAAATGCAAAATTTTATTTAATTAAATGAATATCATTTCCCCATTTATAAAATGCGTTTTCAATGAATAATATTTAAATAAAACCCACATTTTAACCCAAAATTAATTAATGGCGGTATGCGACAATAGAAAGAATAAATTACCTGATAAATCTCGCATAATTTGACCCCTCACATCCCCATAAAACCCCAATTTCCAGCCACATTAGGAGTACCCCAAAGGAGCGTATAGAAACATTTTCGCAATCCATCTCCCTTGGCATCCATCTGCATGTACGAGTGCCAAAGTCTCGGGCTTAAGTGACACTAACTACTCGGGGAGGAGTTGGGTGGAAGAGCTGGAAGGGGAGTTGGAAGTTGCGCCCCGGGAAACCCACTCCGGAATAACCCCAAAAGCACTCCGCACTCTCCTCAAGTTGGTGTTATGTTTTGGCTGGTCTGGTGCTGCTTCTGATTCTGCTTTTGGAGAGCAACTCAATCTAAATGCGGTACAATGACATCTAAAGTGTTTGGGCTAGCTTTTTTCCATGATGCCAACTTGTCAAGCCAGAACCCCCAAACTACCCCCAGTGCCCCAGTCCCGGTACTTTTCCGGCATATATCTCTGAAGCTCAGTGACATTAGTTTTGCTTTCTTAGAAATGTGTCACGTAATTTCCAAGTGGAGCTGCTCAGAGGATTGTATATGGCTGGCATTTAACTTAAATGTATGTAGAACATTTTGGCATTACGCATGCCACACTCAAGCATGCTCCGTCTCTCTCCGGCGACTCTTTCGCACTCTGTCCCCCATACATCACATTGGAGAATGTGTGTCAGTTGACGTTTAAAGATCGTTAACAGTCTGCAAGGTGCTGACTGAGTTCGGGGGAGAGCTCCCTGATAAGTCGTAACAAATGCTGACTTGTTCAACAAATCGTGGCCCTGAAACCCGTTGGCTTTTCAGATCGATTTAACCGAACAGAGACAAAAGCTTACAAGTTGCATTTAATACATGTTTATACCCGTTACTCGTAGAGTAAAAGGGTATATTGTATTCGTGCAAAAGTATGTAACAGCTAGAAGGAAGCGTTTCCGACCCCATAAAGTATATATATTCTTGATCAGGATCACTAGCCGAGTCGATCTAGCCATGTCCGTCTGTCCGTCTGTCCGTCTGTCCGTCTGTCCGTCTGTCTGTCTGTCTGTATGAACGCTGAGATCTCGGAAACTATAAAAGCTAGAAGATTGGCGTTTTGCATGCAGATTCTAGGAGTTCCTACGCAGCGCAAGTTTGTTTCAAAAGGGTGCCACGCCCCCTCTAACGCCCACAATCGCGTATATACGATTTTAAAAATTTCAATATTTCGGAAAAGTAAAAATGCAGTTTTATTGTGTTTATCAATACCTATCGAAATGTAGAAGACATTTTTCAAATCGGACCATTCATTAAAAAGTTATACGCAATCAAAATTGTTTATATATCTATCTCCCTCGCACTCCCTTTAGCCCCAATAGATAGTCGGGACACCAACCCGAGTACAGCGTTCGCACTCCCTTTAGCTGAGTGACGGGTATTAGATAGTCGGGACACCAACCCGACTATAGCGTTCTCTCTTGTTTTTTTCTAGACTTTATTCAAAAATTAGTACTTGTTAATTTTTTATGAATTTATTAGTTACTTTTCATGTTAATTATTTAATTAGTTATTCTAACTGTCAAACTAATTCTATTATTAGAAAATTGCTATCGGAAACTATTTAGTTTAACTTTTTTTTAGTTATTTAAAGTTTGTATGTTATGCAAACCAAGTTTTAAAAGTTGCATGCCTGTTTTTCCAGTGTGGTAATCATACAATTATTTCCGCTGCCGTATTCTGCTGCGTTTTTAATGATTTTCCGTGCCTGTAATAACTCAGCAAAAATGGCCATGTAACTCGATAAATATATCTGCGCAAATACAACCTTCAATCGAAGAGCTCTGATTAAACCAATCGACCGCAGTGGTTAAGAGGGGCTCGGCATGGAATAAAAAGTTAAGGCAACTCCCCCATGTTGCCAACAAATCAGCACTTAACGTTAATTACGATTTTTTACGCTGATATGGCATTTAAAATGATTTGCTCCTTGTATTAACGGCACGGAGGAGTGAGTATGTGAGAGAAGTAAGGAAAAAATAAAACCAGGGAGAGATTAATGAAATGCACGTCCATTGTTGGGGTACAAAACTTTTGTTGGCAATTGACTGCAGACAAGAGGGAAATACAAATACAGACACACACACGTGGGAAAAGCGTATGCAGTTGACATTAACTGTACTGCGCAGCTAGGAGTTCCCCTGGTTATAAAAAATGTTGCTCCAATTTGCTGGTACTCCTGCTCCTGTTGCGGGTTGGATGTTTCATATGCAAATTAGTGCTAGAGAGCGAAAGAACGGAAACAAAAAGGACCCCGAAAGTGGAGTCCTGGCTGCTGTTGTTGACTTAATTGTGCGCGCATTAAATTGCTTAACCAAAGAGCCCTTGAAGTGGGCTAGCCCCTAGGGTAAACCCCAATCTTCCCGCTCCTTTGACTAGAATAATTTTATGTGGGCCAAAATTGCACCAAATAAATACTGTGCTTATGCAATGTCTGATTCATGATGATGTGTGCATAAACACCGTTTAATGATTTCGATAGCCCAAAAGGGGACTTTGAATTAGTGGGGCACAGCTTATGCTATTTTTTCTGAGAAAACTGGGTAGATTAATTTTATACAAAGCTTTTATTTATTATTGAGTGTCAATTAAATAATATCCAGTAAAATTTGTACCCTAAACAATAGACTCATATCGGGGAATAAGCTAAAACTAATGGGATTTAAAATTTTTAGCCCGGACAGCTTGATTTTCATTTTATAAATTAACTAGCTATACCCGGAGCGACTTCGTTCGCTTAAAATTAGTTTGGAGTAAGGTTGTCAGGAGTTTATGTTTTCTTATAAGCGCGTTTTTTGAAAACCTTTGTGTAAAACCCTTTTTAGAAGATCCTTCAGGAGCGAGAATCAAAAGGCTACTGGCAGAGCTATATAATAAATGAATTTGATCTATGAAAAAGTATTGAATTTGTATACATTCTATCAGTTACAATACTATCAATGCAATTTTAATTTGCGTACAAATGTACACTTGTTTGTAAATTGTTTCAAATTTGTTGTTTTGAATGAAACGAAAACATTTGTACACACACGAAAAGATTGTCATCTCATACAAAAATAGCGAAGTAACTTATTATTTTCCGATTCCACATTTGATTGATAATTATTAATTTTAAGCTCGACAAATTTTGCATTTGCTGAAAGGAAATTAATGATTTTATTTGTATTTAAGCACATTATCTACTTTCAAGTAGAAACATACATACAAATTGTGTGTAAGCATGTATTGTACATGTATTGAAAATATAAGCAAATCAAAACATATCCAAATATACAAATGTACATACGTATTTGATCAAAAGTTCGAATCTTAAGATTAATAATTAACTTGGAAACATTTTGTCTTTGCTTACAGAATTTGTAGTAATTTTTTATTTTCTTCCTTGGTGGAAATAAAATAAAGCTCTTACTTCTGCTACGAAATGAAAAATATTTTTTTAAAAATAAAACCAAAGCATTTGATCCACAGGACTGACTATTGATCGAAAATCATATTGATCGGAACAGCAGCTTAAGTTTTTAAAATCCAAAACAAATTTTAACTTAAATTGCCCCATTCCACACAGCACTACCCCTCCCCCTCGTCCGTTTCCTTGGGTGTTGCTCTCTCGGCCGTCGCTCTCTTGGCATCCGCTCTCTGGGTTTCGCTCTCTCGGCAGGCTCCCACAAAATGCAACGCAATAACTTAGAAAGTCTAAATAAATTCGTTAAAAATACTTAAAAAAATGTTAAAAACTTGAAAAATAAAACTTAAGCATTTGGGCCATAGAATAACTAACGATCCAAAAATCATCTTGATCGGAGCAGCGGTTTAGATTTTTAAAATCGAAAAGTTAATTTTAAATGTAGCCCCCAAATTATGGGGGATATCGAAATTTCTTTTAGATTTTTAATTAGGCCTTTTCAAGACCTAAAATTCTGCAAAATCCAAATTTCGAAATTCCAACCCCTTTAGAAGTTAAGCGTGAGTACATCTAATACTTTTTTGCTCTAAATATGGATGTTGGAGCTGTTTGGGGCCACTGGGGGGACATGTCGGATCTTAGTGGGCGCCTACGCCCCCAATGGAATACTGTGCAAAAATTTGGCTGCTGTAGCTCTTAAGGTTTGGGCTGTGGTCGTATCCCCTTAAAAATCGGTCTTTCATTTTATAATCTTTAGAGATAATTGGTTTTAATGTCATTCAAAGTAAATTATAATAATTTAATGAAAATTGTTTTTGCAACAAAAAAAATTTATTTTAGGTTATAAATTAAAAAAAGAGGTCCTTTCGCTGGGCAGGTTTTTTTATGTAGAGAAATATGTATCAAGTTTGATCTAATTATCGATTAAGTCGTTTTCAAATGTTGATGAAAGCGAACTTACAAAATCACGAAAATACCATTGATCTGCGACACTTTAGTGTAAATGACCTGAAAAACTGAGATTTGAAATTTTGTCAGTGAATTCTACCCATTTTAATCGGTAGAGAAACTAAATAAAATAATTTGTTTTTTCAAAGCAAATCTTGTTGATATTGGTCTGTCTAGAATATGTTTTTGTTCATAGCTCATTCAATTTATGATTTTATTGATTAAATACATTTTTTTGTGTGTTTTACAAATGTTTTGTTCCTGTTTCCAGGAACTTTTCAATGTGATTTGTCGAACTTCTTCCGCCTTCGAACAAAAGACAACAATCCACACATGTAAATATATACATATTTAAGTTACATTTAAAAACAACAACTTGTGCACATACTTGTATATACCCGCCCTTCTACAAACATAATCCCCTCTTCCATTTCCATTGTTGTTTCCACGCAGTTTGCCATTGTTATTTGTTACACTTCCAGTTTACATCAAAACTGCTGTCTAGGCCTGCCATTTTCTCACTTTCTCCTTCCATTCTCAGTGTGTCTCTGGATGTCCTGGCCACGCCTCCTTGAGCCGGGGGCCGCCCACTCATCATTACATTTCATTAAGCCGGGGCCAAAAAAAGGGGGTCGCCGCCACAGTCAAGATTCGCTTTCGGGCCTAAGTTTCTGTTTCTGTTTCTGCCGCTGTTGCTTTTGTGTTTATTAAACGCTTTTCGGGGCGCGTGTTCATTCAATTTGTTTCTGCTTCAGCCAGAGTTCTGTGCTCCTTGTTTCTGTTCCTGGACCGAATGTTATGTCTACATGCCTGCGTCTAAATAAACAGCACCAACAAAGCTGCTGTGCGTGTGTATGTGCGCAGGGAAAATCGTTTTAATTGTTGTGTTTAAATAACAGACGAGCCTGGAGCTCGAGAGAGAAATCGGGCCAGCACACAGAGCGTGTGTCGCGTGGGCGTATACTTAATATGACGCATACGCATACGCATACGCATACGCCGCTTGTTCGGTGTGTTTGATGTCGTGCGACCGCGTCACATGAAAGCGAGCGAATGAAATATAGTTGGTTGCTCAGCGAAATGTTTGGGCTGTTTTGCCAAGAAGCAAGAATTAATTCTGTGACACGAAGGAATCAATTAATACATAATTCAATATATCATCTATTTTCAGATCATGACTCTATTTCGGTATAATGTCAGAGACATATCAGGATATCTTGTTACTTAAGATAAATTAAAGGTATAAACAAAATATATATAATACGTACTCCCCGATTTGTAGTACCTAAAGTTATTTTCTTTACTTAGGTTTTAAACTGGCTTAACTTTTTTTATCGTTTCTTCTAAGCTTTGACCTTCTGCAGCTAGGCCAAGTGCAAAAGTTTTCTGTGTTTTTATTAATTCCACGAGCATAGGAAAATTTATTGAAAATGCCTGTTGGCAGGACACTTAGCAAAGAAAACTTTTGCCAGCAAACGCATTTCGCTCTGCCTTTTTTTTTTATTTTGTACGTGATCTCAGTGGAAAAAACAGCGTAATTAAAAACGAGAAGTCGTTGGCTCTTGATATGTGTGCTGCTGTAATGGTGGAGGCAGTTTGGCTGCGGATAAATTTAGACAGCGCTTGCCATCTGATATGATAAATCTACTTAATCCAATAAACAAACAGCGGGGGAGCGGACCAAAATTGAAGCGTTGCGTTGCGATGCGAGAATGCGAATCGTGCGTGCGCAGCAAGCGAGGGAAAGTGCCAAGTTTTAATTGTGAAAGTTTAGCTGGGGAAAACCTAGGATTGCGGGTGGGGAAAGCTGCCACATAGACACACACTCCCAGCAGGTGTGGCAAATTGCTGCCCGCACAGGGACATCGAAGCCCGCATGCGACAAGCCATGAATTCAAGTTGTTCTCTACCCAAAACCGGAAATCTACACAGTTAAATATTCGCAATACTATTAATAATATTTATACATTTGTGACATTTTGTTAAGAAACTTTTGCCGTTTTTAATAACTATTAATAAAATAACTATATCTTAATAACACATTTTTCTATAATCGTCTTTCGGGTTTCAGGCAATGGAAAATACTACACGTTTAAAGTATTTTTCTCTGTGGAAGGACGTTAGTCCTGCCATTCTGCCAGCCGACTGTGCTGTCATTTTGCGTTACTTGTCATCAGCTTCATGCGTTTTGACATTTTTATTAGTTGAATACTCCTTAGCAGCACGCTCCATTGCCTGGGGTCTCTGTCCGGAGTTTTGTGTCCCCTGTCCTGGGCCTCGTCCTCGTCCACATCCTCGTCCTTGTCCCCGCCCTGTAACGTCTAATAAGTGTTTACTGCGTCATATAGCGACGGCAGTGCTTTAAAGGATCCCTTTTGGGCTGGAGGGAGCGATTACATCTCGAGTGCTTCACAGCGTGTCGTCTTACAAAAAATGCACCCGGGGCCATATCGATTCCCAGTCGATAAATATTGAACAAAACGAAAGCGATTCTTATTATAAAGTGTAGAAAATAATATTTTAATTGAGTATAAGTTCTTCTGAGAAAACCGTTGTCTTTTTAAATCGCTTGCAGATTTTTCTCTTTAGAAATAAATATGTCACCTTAATTAAATGAATAGTTTATTTATGTAAATAACAAAATTGACATTTTCCAATATTATATTAATCAGCTTTATGGTCGATGAATGATTAGAAAGGTTATTTTTCTCTTTAATTAAATAAACAGATTCTTTATGTGAATCACAAATTAACATACAAATTTGGTGATTGACATTTTCCAATAATATATAGCCTGCTTCCTTGAAACGGTTTACTCTCCTCCTTTTCAGAAAACTGCAAATTTGAATTGAATTTAATTATTTAATTTACTCATGCACTTTCGCCACATTAAATGCTAAGCAAATGCTTGATATGTTTGCTCAAAATTCCATGTCAAACAAATAGCCAATGCTCACCAATGCCAATCGTGGCTTTAATTTATGCAATTAAACAGTTTAATTAGTCACGCAACGGCAAATATAACAACAAACAGTGAAAACAACAGATGTTAAATAAATATTCGCTTTAAGTGCAGCTGAGATGCGAGTAAAAAACGCAGTTTAACAATTTACTGGGCTGTGTTTTTTTGGCGTAAACCAAAAAAACCAATTTAAGCGAATGAAACTGGAAAAACAGCAAGAATTCCGGGAATTGCACCCACAATCAAGGATTTAAAATTAACTTTAATTATAACAAAGCAGGTAGTCGGTGGGTACACAAAATAGTTCAGGTAAATCACAAACTTTGATCTTAAAAGCAAGTTCCGACATTTTCCTTTCAGCGCGGACATTCACAACAGTTTTCCCAACTTCAAAGGAGGGACATTAAAAATGTCCTCAGCAGGAGGCGAGTTCGCCTCGCCAATGCTAATAGAGTGTCCGAGGACCGGGGAGAAATTGCCAGCGATATTTATGACGGAGAAAATACCCAAAGTCATACAACGACCTCAATGTCCGTTTGCTAAAGTTGCCATAAAAGAAAGGCCCTTGTTCATTCCCCTTCCCTTTACCCGAGACAGAAAGTTTTAAGCATCTGGCGTAGGTCCAAATGAAGGCAAAAGGCAGCGAGAGCGAAACTTTTAAATGAAATTTTTGTATTAAAGTTTTGTCAGGTGAGGCCACAGGTAAGCAGCCACGCAATGCGACAACAGCAAGCTGGCTTAGGGTCAGCCGAGCGGCCAAGGAGCCGGAGCCCCAGGAAGCACCCGGTAGCCACCCACTTCATGAGCTACCGCACCACCGCAGCGGTCCACCGCAGTCGCACACCATCGCCACCCCGGGCGGAGGACACAAAGTTGCAGCTGTATTGTCACGTAAAACGGTGACAGATTCCAAAGACTACGATGGCAGCCAGGCAAATAACATTAAAACAACAAACAACAATGGGCCATTCCGGCAGCAGGAGGCAGTCGGTCTCATCATCATTACACTTGGGAAAAAAGTGCCATCTAAGAATGCCATAAGCAAGGGGTAACATTTCAAAACACACTGTGTTTATCAAAGATTATTATCTTTTTAAACAAATTTTTCAAGGTAGTAAGTCGTAAAGAACCTTACAATATACAGTTTATTTTTGGAAATTTTTATAGAGGACCAGAAATCTTGAGTCAAAACCTATTTTCGCAAGTGTCCTTTGTGTCAGGTAGATGTGGAAATGGCAGGATCTACCTTATCCCTGGACGTGAATGAAAGTTTCGTTCTGTGACGCCTCCGACTTAATGGCAGTGGCCATGCGTATACGGTATACCCACTGGCAAATTCCGCCCACTGTGACTTTGTTCCTCTGTCGGCGAAATGAAATTAGCAACACATGCCGACCCAGGACACCGACCGAAAAAAGAAAAGGCTCCACTCAGTAACAGGAGAGAACAGCGCGCGTTCGTTTGCATTTAAAGTAATTACAAGAATGTTCCATTGCACACATTTCTGGGCGTGTGTGTGAAGGATATTTGCGCTCTTTATGCTCCCTAATGCTCGGTTGGAATTATGACAGCCTCGGCTGCTAAAGCGGCCAAAGAAGCTAATGCGTTTTTAAATATGCTGCAGCGGAAACCCGGTTGGCATTAATTAACAGTGGAGTGCAGGCCACGGAGCTGTTGTGGCTTAGGATTTTGCGGATAGCAAAAAGGGCTTCCTAAATGACTTGCAGACATTGCGGAGGATTGTGCGAAAAAGGCTTGTGAAAAATACGAGTCTGGGAAATTGCTCCATATTTTATGGGGCATTTAAAGGATTCGAATCTCTCTTTAATTCGGCTTGAAAAGGATGTAGCAAAAACGGGCACAAAAATATTTGATGATGCGTTTGCTAAAATAGTTATGATGAAAATACAATTTAGTTCATTAAATAGTATTTTCAACATAACTATTTTTGTTTGCCAATGTTCATATAGAAAATACATATAATTATCTGAAAAATTAACTTTACTTTTGGCTTATCACAAAATAAATAAATTGCCAACCAAATTCTTTCTTAGGTGCAGAATTCATGAAATATTATTTAAATTGCCTTTCATCAAAATGAAACATTTTTAGACAATTTATTTAGTTTGAAAGTAAGTACTAGGAAGTCTGCAAAAGCCACCAACCACCCAATAAGTGTAAAAGACTGTGTGTGAAAAGATAAGATGGAATCTTACCTGTTGCTATTCTCCGCAGCTTTCTCAAGGCTGGGCCACACGGCGTATGGTTGATATTTGGCTTTCAGTGTACACACACTCACTGGCACTAGAACATACAATTTATTAAGCCGAACACACACACTCGCGACACTTAATTCATTCTTTAATTTCAATTTCTGGCACGCTTATATGTTTGCTTAGCTATTCCCGGGCACAGAATCCTGAGACGAAGGGCCGAAAAAAATCCTTGGCGGTAATCATGCAATAAGCCGCACTTGTAGCGCACACACACACACACACACTGGGGTCAGCCTTCTTCCTAGGGAGTCCTGGGAGGTCCTGTCTCGCCTTTGTTGGCCGAAAGGAAACAGCTTGAAATGCTATTAAAATATAATCTTCTGATAATCTGCACTTAATTTCGTGCTCTAGCCCAAAGGAGAAGAAAGACGTTTATATGTCCTGGCCGTCAGCTGGTACGTCCTTGTTGTTCGGCTTTCGCCTTTATTCTTTTTTCTGGTTTAGTTTTTTTCCCCCAGTGAAATCTTTTAATTTTTTCCACTAAAAATTGTTCTTTCACTTCGTTACTCTGTTGTATTTGTGTTTTTATTTTTAGTGTAGCTATGTATTTTTTCGTCCTCTTTGTTCACGTGGGATCCTGGACTTTTTTTCGAGCTTTGTGTAAGTTTTACGCTCCGCTGAGTTTTAATGTTTCGCCGTACCCGTGCAACAAACTCGTTCATGTGCGTGCGTGTTGATTTCCTTTGCTGCTACCTTTTGATAGACCCGCACTCTATTTTCCTTCCGCACTCGTCTATTGCCTTCTTTCGAATTTATCAAATTTTCCTCTTTTCTCCCTTCAATTCTTTTCCTAGTGCCCTCTTTTCTCCTTTTTTTTAATCAAATTTCCACTTGATTGGAGTGACGACAATTTAGTTGATTTCCGGTTGATGTTGATGCTTCTGTTGTGGTGTGGAAAAGGCAGGAAGAGAAGAGAGAAAGAAAAATTGAATTAGTAAAATATATTTGGTAGGTGAGTTTAAGTAAAGGGTTAGTCAAAAAGTTTTTAAAATCGGCATAAACAGAAAATAATTGTTAAAAAAAAACCTTAATTTTTTTAATTTAAAAATTAAATTGTTTAAGCCTTTATATAATAATTGAATAATCATTTTGGGGTTTTTTTTTTATCAAAAAAAATGTTTAAGTCTAATTTTTTCATCAATACAATATTTATAAAATGATTAAATTTCAGTCAAATAGTGGGTTGCTTGCAAACTACAAATCTTAAAAGATTTTTGTGAGCTCTTTGTGGATTGTGACTAAGAGCATTTTTTATGGTCTTTTTACTTGATGGCCATTCCATTTCCTTTTTAATTTAATTTCAGGCGCTTTGCGCCTCGCATATTACTTAATTTCCACGCTTCCGTCTTTCAGTTTGAGCTTCTCTCACTCTGCCCGCCTTTCCCCTCATGCTTTTCCGCCTTTTCCACTGATCCTCTTAACAGGACATTGCCTGGTGTGTATGGAAACATTCTGACAAAACCAAAATGCAACACCCATACACCCGCAAAAAATGGGAAAATGTTTTCCATTTTCGCTGATTTTATTCCAAGTATTTTCTTCCTGCTGTCGCCTGCATGAAATTATAATTGTGTTCTCATCTCTCACCGCAGACAGTAAAACATTTAATTTCCTCCTCGCGGATGCCGACGTTAGAAAGAGACGGGGCTGGGGGTGAGTGAGAGAGACGGCAGGAGAGGCCTGCTATAATTCCTTCCGGTTATTTTTGCCGCCAAATGGCGCTTCGTGTTTCTAATTCCTCGCAAAAACCTATTTACTCTCCCCCTGAAATGGCCTCACACTCCCTCGTTGTTTGTCGCTTGGAGATTTACAAAATAAAAAAAGGAACCATAAAGAAAATTACAGAAAAATTAAATCACTTCGCCCCTTCACATTCCTCAGTCTCCACGAATTCTCTTATTTTTTTTCGTGCGCTCTTGGCATTTATGCTTCATTTATTTTTGATGGTATTTTGCCAACGCAAAATGTAAATGGTTTATTTGGAAATTGCGCGGCGCAAATATATTATATGCACTTGTGTTCCTTTATGGCCTGGAATAACGTAAAATGTAATGGGGATTAAACGGAAAACGTTGTGCTTAAATTCAATATTTGCTTGGAAATTTTCGAGCCAAACAAAGTAATACTGTGCACAAATAAATCAATTGGTGGGCTTTGTTTCAATGAATTTATTGATGAATAATATTTCAGAATCAAAGTCAAACTGCTGGCAATTAGTTGCAGTTAAATCTCAATCAAATAATAATTTCCCAGTCAAACTGTTTGTGGAAAAGCAAGCACATACAATTATACATTTAAAGAGCTTACGAGTGCTTTATTTATGAGAACTGATCACTTGAAGAGCTGCATTTGGACTATATATATATTCGCACACACAATCTGCTTACTCATAATCTGGATATACTTGAATCGGCCTTTTGAGCCTTTTGCTCTGACGGATCTGCTAATGAGGCTCCATATTTCATTAGCCTTTCAGAGCCAGTGACACATTTTCGAGTACGCTAATTAATTGAATTATATTAAATGCCTGAGGACCGAGTGGGCGTCCATAAAAATACTGATAATAAAAATAAAAATTCATCAACTGTCGTTTTATGATCTCGCGCTTTTAAAGCCGTCGCTGCAGAGAGCTACACAAACACAAAATGTTCACAGTCTGCGGTCTCATTTTCGAACGCATTTTAATGAGGTTTCAACTGGAGAGGGGCTGCGCTGCTCCTGCTGCACAGACTGTATTAATTAAAAAAGGGTTTCCATGAACTCTGCGCCCGGGCTAAAATGTCAACCAGGCGTTGACCCAGAAAGGCGAAAAAACTGAAACTCTGGCTGGCGTTTAAGGATCGCTTTAAGGTCCTTTTTTCCTTTGCAGAAAGTGTTACACGTGTCCTTTCCCTGTGTGCGTGTGTTGGTATATATATGGGCTGAGGGCTCCAGGCCTCAAGGAACACAATTTCAATTTGAGCAGTGTGGGGAAAAACGCCCAACGGCCTTTTGCTTTCACTGCCTTGTAAAGCACACATAAAACAAGAGAGAACGCTATAGTCGGGTGCCCCGACAATCAGATACCCGTTACTCAGGTAAAGGGAGTGCGAGGGAGATGGAGATAGAAACTTTGAACACGCATAACTTTTTAACGAATGGTCCGATTTGAAAAATTTCTTCTACATTTCGATAGGTATTGATAAACACAATAAAACTGCATTTTTACTTTTCCGAAATATTGAAATTTTTAAAATCGTATATAAGCGATTGTGGGCGTTAGAGGAGGCGTGGCACCCTTTTGAAACAAACTTGCGCTGCGTAGGAACTCCAAGAATCTTCATGCCAAATACCAATCTTCTAGCTTTTATAGTTTCCGAGATCTCAGCGTTCATACGGACAGACGGACAGACAGACAGACAGACAGACAGACAGACAGACAGACAGACGGACAGACGGACATGGCTAGATCGACTCGGCTAGTGATCCTGATCAAGAATATATATACTTTATGGGGTCGGAAACGCTTCCTTCTCCCTGTTACATACTTTTGCACGAATACAATATACCCTTTTACTCTACGAGTAACGGGTATAAAAACAACATATTAATTTCAGATCCCTTTTAAAAGCTCAATTTTAGAGGTTACATTTTAAAGTTTCGGAAATATTATATTATTATATTAATTATAATATATTTATCTATTTATAAAATTAGCAAAAGCTATTACAAATGCTTGTTATTTCGTATGTAGAACATTTTTAATAAATCATTTTTATACCCGTTACTCGTAGAGTAAAAGGGTATATTGTATTCGTGCAAAAGTATGTAACAGGGAGAAGGAAGCGTTTCCGACCCCATAAAGTATATATATTCTTGATCAGGATCACTAGCCGCATCTCCATGTCCGTCTGTCCGTCTGTCTGTCTGTCTGTCGTCTATAAAAGCTAGAAGATTGGTATTTGGCATGAAGATTCTGGCACGCAAGTTTGTTTCAAAGTGCCCCCTCCTGTAACGCCCACTTATATACGATTTTAAAAATTTCAATATTTCGGAAAAAAAATGCAGTTTTATCAATACCTATCGAAATGTAGAAAAATTTTTCAAATCGCAGTTAAGTTATGCGTGTTCAAAGTTTTATCTCCATCTCCTCGCACTCCCTTTACCTGAGTAACGGGTATCTGATTGTCGGGGCACCCGACTATAGCGTTCTCTCTTGTTAATTTATCAATGTTACGTCAATCACTTTTAGACCGTTAAATCCTACAATAGCTTGGATGCCTCGAAACTGTCATCATACAATTTTAAAATATCCCTTTAGCCCAAAAATTAGGTTTCTCTCATCGGCAATTGAATCTCCCAAAAACCAACGTTTTTCTCACAGTGCAGTTGCTTTAATTTCCGCTTGAATGCAAAGCAAAGGTTTTTGGCAGCAGCAAAAAAGGTTCGCCCTTCGCATGTTGACTTGTCTTGTGAGTCAGAGCCAGACTTTGGAGGCCATAACAATAACAGAAAACAAAGGGCAGACCGAACCGCCCCAGAAACCCGAGGCGCAATCTTTTGTGGCGTCTTTGCAGGCCAGAGGACCAGAAGAAACCTTTTCAACTTGATTAATTTCCCACAATTTAAGTTGATGAGAGAGAAGATGCCCGAGAATTTTCAGAGGCCAGTTCAAATATCCTGCAGGGCGTCTACTGTCTGCTGGCCACTTTGTGATTTCGGGCCTGATGGCTTTGCGAATGTGTTGCGATTAGGTAAACGAACCTGCTGCTTGATTTATCCCTGGAGATTGGACAAAAAATTAAGTTTTCACTCCCCAAAAAAGTAAGCAATCCCGAATGCACATCAGTTACAGCGCTCGGAAATCGATGCAAATATTTCAATAAATAGTTTTTCAGAAAAATCCATCTCGCCGCACAAACAACATTGCTCAAACGTCAGATTGTCCGACCATTTTCCATAACTAATTCCTATGACTTCCTCAACTTTTGCTGCTCACATTCCCGTTTACAAAATATTTGAAACAAAAAAGTTTCGTCTTCCTCACAAGTTTTCCTGCTGCTGCTGCTGCTTTTCCTCAATGATTTATTGGGCGAAATGGTTTTTGTTTGCCAGTCTGTTTGTTTGTTTGTTTGCCTGTTTGTGTGCTGTTGTTTTGGGTCTTGCACTGGGCCAAAGGTAAAAGAACTTTGGAGAGTTTGAAATGTTGCCAATATGTTTTTATGGCCTTCGCTCGGCATTTAGAGCAAAAACTATGCCAACTATTCGGTTACTTGAAAATCGAACACAATTTGGTACCGGAGAAAGATACTTCACAATTTATCAGCAAAATCCTGCACCGAAGACCGGAAAGTTTTACGGCAAGAATTCGTAACTGTGAGTTGTAACAAATATTACTTTTTCTTAGCTTAATTTGAATTTTGTTTACTGATGTACATTTTTGGCCAGCTTTGTGGGTTAAAGGTTTTCTTGTAGAACAAAAGGTCTGGCTTTCAAATATGAGAATTATTCCGTAAATATTCTGATAGGTTGCTCTCAAATAAGATGTTCTGGTTCGGTATTAAATTAACAATTTATAAGTCGTCATCCTTTTTTTTGTTTAGTTAGTTATTATGCCTTGTTGGTGGCACTTTCACAAGTGAATAGAGAAATTTTAAAATTTTGGGATTTGGTTACTTTTCATTTTTTAAGTTTAAGGTATGTTTGGTTTTTGATTTTAGGGGTATATTGTAAGGAATGAAAGATAGCTATTTTTTAGAGAATCACAATTCAGCTGAGCTTACATTTTTGGTTTTGTTTTTCTTGTTTAATATTTCAGATGTTTTTAGGATTTTGCCTTACAGTTTGTGCACTTTCTGTTCGCTCTTGGCCTTGTTTATACAATCCGCAACCCGTTACTCGCCACGCGTAACCGACTTTCCGTTGTTTACCCAACAACTTTAAGGTCCACCGGTTCGTTTTGGGCCTCCTTTAGTGCCACCGAAAATCGCTCATACGCACTGTTCACCCACTGACACACACAGACAACCGACCGCACGCGCTGCTCGTCTCTGGGATTTTTCGGGGAGCGTAGCAGCATCGGGCCGCCTCAGTGAACGGATGCTGGAGCTTGACTGAAACGCCGTGGTTAACTAGCCAGCCTTTCGACGGTGGCCGGACCTACTACAACATCAGGCCAGAACCGACGAGGCCAGGACGAAAAAAGCGAGGAGCGAACGAAGCTGGCCGGAGTGGCGGCAGAGATCCGAGGATGTTGGCAGCGACTTCTGCCTATTACAGCATCCCTGCGAGAGCTTTCGAAGCGCAAGCTTTTGATTTAAGAGCATCTGGTTGAAGGAAGAGAAATTGCTAGAGCTTGCAGTCCACATCCAGAGAGCTGAAAAGGACCCTTGATGGGAGAGAGCTTTTTGAAGCTTTCGATTAGAGTTTGTTTACTTTTTTTAGTGATTTGGTTTAAATACTAAAAACGTTACAAGATATTTGTAAGAATTCAGTTTTTTTAATTTTTCTACTTTGTGAAACTTGGTTGTCCTTTATTGGAACATCTTGTGGCTCGCAACATATACTTATCCACTCTGCCTCTTTTTTAAAATGTTTAATGATATATATAAACAAGAATTAAATATGTATGCTGTCTTAAACAACACAATTTATCTAAAGAAAACTGAAATACATTTTAGACAAACCGCAATAAAGCCCACTAATATCGTAGGACACAATCACAGGACCTAATCGCAGCTGCCTTGAAAGGCAATCAATGAACTCGAAAGCCGAACCTCGAACTACGGTTTGCTGGTCAAATGAAAAGCTGGCCTAAACGCTCAACGGTGGCCAATCTACAAATTTGTCCACTTGGTTGACTGGCAGACAGCGCTAATTAAACCACACGGATGGCAGCCATGGCGACGAGCAATGGCCAAAAACCAGGACATTAAAACTGATATAAGGCCCTGGAAAATCATCGGAGCAGGGCAGAGCCCACACACACACAAAACCCCAAGCGTTGTTTCAACTTGCAAGCCATTAACTGCTTTGTTTGCCCGAGGAAAGCGGCCTGGGGAAAGTGGCAGGAAAAATTGGGAGGTGGCACCTGATTGTATAATGGAAGGACGCTGCCTAAATGCAGCCCCCGTGTCCTGTAAGTGACACGTAGAGACAATCGAATTGTGATTTGTCAGCGGGGCGGAAAAGGGAGAATCTGGGCCGCTTCGTGTCCATGGAGCACTCTGTCAAAGTGGCAGGGCCATCCAGTAGCCGGCAGTCAAGCCGTCTGCTGCTCCACTTCCTTGGACTGCTTTTGGCCATTAAGTGGCGCACATGTTTGGCTCACACCACTGCCCTTCAGTTCTCTCCACTCCACTCCAGTCAATTTGGAGCTGGCCAAAAAGGTGTTAGCCAACGCACAGGTGTCTCCAGACTACACGGCAAGAAATCTGGCGTATGAATTCCTGAAAACTCTTGATACCTCGTAGAGCTCAACTGTCGGGTATATTCGTTTCGTACAAACTATTAAAAAATCTTTAAAAAAATGTAAACCATATTTTTCAGCCTCATAATGGAAATATAATTGATGCACTTAACTATCACTATTCAATTTAACTTTACACAAATATTTTTTGGTTGCCTAAAAGATGTGGTAAAATATATAAGCCATAGTATCAAAATGAAGAAAAACAAGAAAGAACGCTATAGTCGGGTGCCCCGACAATCAGATACCCGTTACTCAGGTAAAGGGTGTGCGAGGGAGATGGAGATAGAAACTTTGAACACGCATAACTTTTTAACGAATGGTCCGATTTGAAAAATTTCTTCTACATTTCGATAGGTATTGATAAACACAATAAAACTGCATTTTTACTTTTCCGAAATATTGAAATTTTTAAAATCGTATATAAGCGATTGTGGGCGTTAGAGGGGGCGTGGCACCTTTTTGAAACAAACTTGCGCTGCGTAGGAACTCCTAGAATCTGCAGGCAAAATGCCAATCTTCTAGCTTTTATAGTTTCCGAGATCTCAGCGTTCATACAGACAGACAGACGGACAGACGGACAGACAGACAGACGGACAGACAGACGGACAGACGGACATGGCTAGATCGACTCGGCTAGTGATCCTGATCAAGAATATATATACTTTATAGGGTCGGAAACGCTTCCTTCTAGCTGTTACATACTTTTGCACGAATACAATATACCCTTTTACTCTACGAGTAACGGGTATAAAAATGTAAAATCGGAAAATCCACAAAAAATGTATGGGCAAAAATTGAAACAGCCGCTAGATGGCGCCAGTAGCTTTGACGTCTGCATATATCCATCTTCCTCGCACTCCCATTAGCTGAGTAACGGGTATCTGATAGTCGAAGTACATCTTTAATCTTCTCATTATTTTATGAAGCAAATCTACTGAAAGCCTTGATGAATTAAAAGCGGAGGGCAATAAAACAAGACTGAAGGCGACAGGCTTGTCAAAATAATTATCCAGGCAGTCATATGGAAACCTTGTTCATCCTTAAGGACCACGAAACAGTCTTGCTTTTCGGCGAAGTTTTGGGAGTCACCAAAAGGACACTTACACTTTCCCCCACTTGCTGTTTGCTTGGGCCAACTTCGTACGGTAGTTGGCCTGTTAATTTTGTATGGTGCCGTCATAAAAGAAAATCTTGGAGATTTGTAAAAAAAAGATACCACGGAAAATGAGAACGAGCAACAACTGTGACAATCTACATAAAAGAGCGACTCGGAGACTTCCTCAACATTTTCCCGCCCCAGTATCGTCGTCATTGCTTTATTTCTCGCCCTCTGCTCTTGGGTTGAAGAAACTTTTTGTGTGTGCGCCAAATGGAATAAAAGCTGAATGTAAGGACGAACAAATCTCCTCCACAGCTGTCCTGGCAACTGACGCACATTTCTCTCTGTCATATATCATAGATTTGTGCGGGGGTTTTCCGAGCAGCATCCCCAGCCCTTCAGTGGTCAGTGTTGTGTCTCCCTTTTCCCAGTTGTTTCTTCATGGGGGAGTTTTTCTTACTGTTTTCTTTTATCCGAGTAATAAACTTAAATTGTTATTTTACCTTGAAAGCGCCACAAAAAGATTTACGGTCGTCTTGGCACCTACTCACAGCCCCTCACCTTTTTCCTTTGTGGTTCTCTTAGCATTTTTATGCTCATTACTTCGCATTTGAGCTACCCATCTTACCTCTCTCTTCCCTCGCTTCAGTTTACAACAATCTCCGTCTTTAAGTTGGTTCTGCTCCTCTTTTTTCCACAAGCCTAATTTGATTTCCATTTGTTTGTTTGTTGTTGTCGCATATTTATTACGCTTTATATTATGATGTCTAGAAAATGTCCAGACAATTTATGCCTTCCCATAAGCGAGGAAAGGCGAGATAAAGGCCTAGCTGGGAGCTAGGGATTTTCGCTTCTTAGGCCGTTGGCAAGTGAGTTCTCATTGGGGTAGGCTTGTTCTGAGAATCTTTAAAAGCATTAAGCTCCGCTTGAGTTTTTTTTTGGGAAATGTATTTAATTTAATTTTTTAAATATTTGGTACCTACTATCACAGAACATTTTTGTATTTAAGCTTTGTAACTTTATTTTATAAATGCTTAAAATCCATTTTTTTTGAGTTTCTTAATAATATTTAGTAACTTATTACTGCTGGTAACTAGGGTTGTTAAAAAAATCGATGGCACTATCGATACTATCGACGGTTTTAAAATTTGGGATACATGAATGGTTGGGACCCACAATCGATACTATCGCTCACAAAAGTAATTTTATTTTACTTGTAATTGTTGGTTTATTTATAACACAACGGTATTTTAATTGTTAGGGCTCAACATTGAATTTTGTTTCCTTTTAATCGCAGTAAAATTTAGATAGTTTTGTAGCCCCATAAGTTGTATGATACAAGCATTAATTTTCAATTATTATATTTTTCATAATTTTCCTTCATTTTTATACCCTTGCAGAGGGTATTATGATTTCAGTCAGAAGTTTGCAACGCAGTGAAGGAGACGTTTCCGACCCCATAAAGTATATATATTCTTGATCAGCATCACTAGACGAGTCGATCTAGCCATGTCCGTCTGTCCGTCTGTCCGTCTGTCCGTCCGTCTGTCCGTCTGTCCGTCTGTTTCTACGCAAACTAGTCTCTCAGTTTTAAAGCTATCGGGCTAAAACTTTCCCAAAAGTCTTATATCTATTGCAGGTAGTATATAAGTCGGAACGAGCCGGATCGGACAACTATATCCTATAGCTCCCATAGGAAGGATCGGAAAAAAACGTTAAAAAAATTTTAGCTTCGGTGTTTTTTTAAGTATTACCTTCTAATCTTGGGAATATTATTTTTTATATATTTTTGAATTTCGAATTAAATATTTAAAAAATCGGATCACTATATCATATAGCTGCCATAGGAACGGTCGAAAAATTAAATGGAAATTAATAGGAAAAAAATTATATCTTTGTTGATTTTTATTACATTCTCTTCTACTCTGGGATATGACTATTTTTAAATATTTCCGAATTTCGATTTTAATTTCAACAAGATCGAACTACTATATCATTTAGCTGCCATAGAAACGATCGAAAAATGTATGTGAAATAATAGGAAATTTAACATTTTTGCGATTTGTAAATTAATAGAATGATCTGCAAGGGTATATAAGCTTCGGCTTGCCGAAGCTAGCTTCCTTTCTTGTTGTAATTTGTTTTATCGATAGTGACCACCATCGATAGCCAAAAACATCGCTAGATCCACTTTCTATTTTTTAAATGGTTAAAGATGGATTATTGTTTTGGAAGCAGTATCTTTTAAATACTTATAATCAGCTTGCAGCCCCTATAAATTAATTTAAATCTATTTTCCCAATCCCACTTCCGTCGATGCCTCATTATTATCGCATTGCTGGCAACAAAGTTGGTCCCCACTTCGTTGCATACTTCTGTGGCCACGGCTGTCAGCGCGGCTTCGTTGCTCGCGTTATTAATTAAATGCAAAATGTTTACACTAATAATTTCAGCATGAATTTTCCGCCCTCCCAGAAGGCGAGGGCGAGGGAATCTCCAACGGAAGGAGCCATAAATTTTGCCTTTGGTTGCCGTTGCCGTTGCCATTGCCGCGTGGCAAGATGTGCGTTGCAGTCGCGATGCAGCGGCCACAAATTGTGAGTTATCTTGGGTCCCAGAACGGCATCCTCCTCGGTGGTTAAGGTTGTTCTTGTTGTCGCTGCATGCAAACACATTAAATTAAATTATTGTCACTGGGCGGCTGCATCCTTGCAGCTCCGTTGTCCTTGTCGCTGTCGTTATTGTCCTCGCCTTAGTTCGGCTTGTCGTCTGGCTTGTAGGGCTTTGCCCTGGGAAATAAGTGGGAGGGGGAAGTGTGGGTGGGCTCTGTGCTAAACTGCAAAACTTCTTTTCGCTTTTCGGCCGCGACGCGTTTCATTAGGCATTTACGCATTAGGCAAAGGACACGGATGCGGACAAGGACAAGACGAATTGTTCTCAAGGGGGGTATTACAAGCCATCTTGCTGCAATCCCTTTGCTTTTTATTAATATCGAGAAAGAGAAGAACAGTTTTTCTTTTTTTATTATTTGAAACACATCTTTATTACTTTGTATACCCTTGCAGAGGGTATTATAATTTCAGTCAAAAGTTTGCAACGCATTTATGTAGGCGTTTCCGACCACATAAAGTATGTGGTATTCTTGATCAGCACCAATAGCCGAGTCCATCTAGCCATGTCCGTCTGTCCGTTTCTATGCGAACTAGTCTCTCTCTTTTTAAGCTATCGCAATGAAACTTTCCTAAAAGTCTTCTTTTTATTGCAGGTACTATATCTTATGGCTCCCATAGGAATATTTAAAAAAATAATAGAAAAAACATTGTGACTTTGTAGGAAGTAGTCGTTTTGATTTTTGACAATTTAAAATCAACATTTTAAATAGGCATACCTGCAAGGGTATATAAACTTCGGGTAGCCGAAGTTAAATTCCTTTCTTGTTAATATTGGTTTCCATTAATTTTAAAGGTCCTACGTAAATGAAATATTTGAATGTTCTTATGTTAGTAAAAACCACCATTTGTTTAACTTCAAAAATAACACGAACATAATCTAAATTTAACTTTATACTTTTAATTCATTTTTATTGAATTGTATATAGTTTTTACTTAATTATTTTAGCAGCATTTTAACTTAACGCCGTCAAGCTTTTTGTGTGTGCTCATTATAATTATCTGTGGCTGGCAACGTACAACAATTTTAATAGCCGCTAAATGGCGTTAACAAAGACACACACTCCGTTTTTCGCCGTACATTCTATGGCCAATGTAATTTGGTTGGCGTTCAGTCGTGCGATTCGCTGACTTTGGTCACTCCTTTGCTTGGACTTGCGGAGAGGAAAATTCGTGGCAAGCTTTTGACGGGCCAACGCACTACCAACTTTTACCAGCTTTTCATGCGTTTGAGGGCGCACCATTAGCAACTTGACTTTGGCGACTCAAAAGCATTTTAATGAGCCACCGGTTGAGGCCACAGTTTTTCTTGTTTTACACCGCTCATGCCAAACAGCAATTTCGGAAGGAAAAATGCAAATTTTCTTGAGTGACCGTCGCCAAAGTTGCATATTCATGGGGCAGATATAAAAAGCCCTAATGCATTTGCGTGCAGGAATTCCTTTGCATATTACACGTTGACCGAGCCAGCGGTAAAGCAGAAATATGTGAAACATAAATTCACTCAACATAGAAATGCACTTTCCAAGGGGTGTGAAGAAAACCCATCAAAGGACTTCCCAGTCTGGACTAACTCTGGTTCAAGCTCGATGGAAACTAAACAAAAGTTGGCCAATTGCTCGGGAACCTTACGAAACAAACCTAAGAAAGTTGAGGGAAAAAATGTAAAAACACTCTCCATAAAACGGAATGAAAATTGTACAACTGCAGACGCAACTAAGAAAACATTGGATGGCAGAGCAGAAGTGGGTTAATTTGCCAAAGGATATAGGATCATATGTGTGTGTATTGGCCCACTCACATAATTGCCAAAGCGTGCAAAGTTTCATTGTTATGAGCTGCCTTCTGCTGGCAAAGTTTCCCTGCGGAGGAAAATGGAAGACCGGGCGACTGAAGGGCGAAAGCTTTTTGCAGTTTAAAGCGCTCTGGTCTGCATCAGCTTCCTTATCCCGGCTAAACACAATACAATCGCAGGAAGTATGCTTTGACCCGGGACAGGACATTCCGGCGCCGGCAGTTTGGCCAAAAAAGGGCCAAAGAAATATGTGAGATATGCCCCGGTGGGAGGCCAAGGCAAAAGTTATTAACAGGTTTCTCTGAAAAGAGTGTCCTAAAAGTTTGGTTGAATTTTCAACTCATTTCATTTTTTGAAAGGTGAATAAAGTAAACGAAAATTTTTGCATTCGAAAACTTTATTTATATGAATACATTTCCTGGGATCTCACTGAGCTTACAAAAATTAATTAAATAATTAATAATAAAAAGCCCACCTTTTTATACATTGCTAATATTTTTCCTAAGAATTAATAAATATTTAATTTATATTTTTCCTAAGATCTAAAAATAAAATATTTAATAAAAGATCCATCTTTTTTATGCAGTGCAAATATTTTTCCTAAGAATTAATCAATATTTATTTATATTTTTCCTAGGAATTAATAAATATTTTATTTTAAATATTTGCACTGTATAAAAAATATGGTTTTTTATTTTATATTTCCCAAAGAATTAAGTATTTATTAATTCTTAAGAAAAATATTTACACTGTATAAAAAATATGGCTTTTTATTTTCTTTTTTAATTTACATTATGAACTTTTAAGTCTTTAACTTTTACCAAAAAGTCATTATATTTCCGCCCATCAATGGAGCCTGAATTCCGATATTGCCTGCCCCATTTTCGATATTGTTGCTGCGTTGCCTTGGGGCATCTTCAAACTAATTACTAATTTATTTCTAGCATTTGCCGCATATTAAATTTTTGCACAAAACCTAATTCACGTTGGCAGCGGTGGCAGCTGAGGCTCTCGAGTGCTGGAAATGGACGCCAACATGCAATTAATTGTGTCATTGTAGCCATTAACCAGACAGTTGAGCAGTAACCCAATTTGTTCGCCTGATTGTCGGCGCTGGTGGAGGTTGTGGAAATGGAAAAGGGGGCGTGGTGGCCACTTGACCGCCCCTAATGGCCATGGTCAGGAGGCCATATTAGAGGCGACTGCCAAGGCAACGCGAATGGGTTCCTTGTGTGCCAGTTTGCAATTAAAACGCCCCCTAAAATTAAAGAATATATGTATATGGAAGTGGAAGTGGGCGGAGAAGGGGCAGTAGGGTGTTAAGGTTGCTGCCAGCTTCTGCCATATGTCTTGATATGTCAGTTGTCATGCATAATGAACCAGTCCCGTGCTCCGTTCCTTTTCTTATGTGCTCACAACTTGCATTCTTAATGGGATTGCTTTCGAGATAAAAGGCTAAGAAGTGGGGGTGGAGGGAAACGAAACTTTTGTGATAAAATGGAATCGCAAATTAGCTGCTAAAATACATTTTAAGGAATATTAAGGTGTTCATAAATACACGGACATTACCACCACACAGTACAAGGATGGGGAAAAAGTCTAAATCAAAATCACATTTTTTAGCACTTCAATTACTCAAATTTTAAATTTAAAGAGTAAACTTCTAATAAGACTTTCTATTAAGGGCTTATTCTTGAATCTGATTTACCACACTTACTTAATCACAATCTGGTTTTTAATAATCCTTTTACTTATACCATTGAGTATGAACATAATCCTCTATCATTGACATTCGACCGCAAAGTGGGTCTTTTGTTTGTCGATGATGCAACCGACATAATACCGTTCGATTGCCACATTTGACGCACAAGCAAAGTAATTACATTACCGACACATTGTTCAAGTACTCGAACGCTAATGATGAGCAGCTTGAGTGCGAAATCGTTAGGAGAAGACATTGACTAGATGGGCAAAAAAAGTACGCTTTAATCTGCAAAGATTCCTTTACTGGTTGCCAATTTCTCTGCGCAAAATGCATGCATAAGCCTTTGGGTTTTTGCATCTTCTGTATGCCATCTCCCACAGAGCCTCAGAAACCTAAACTAACTACATAAATGTTGTTTTGCTTTCTGTTGTTGTCATCAGTTCTATTCAAGCTCTGTCCCAAAACGGGGTTTTATCTTTACATATTCATATACATACTAATTCCCTGCTCCGCACACCCCCTTTCACCTTTCAGCTGGCCGTTGTGCACCAGTAACCTGTATTTAGTTATTACCTAATGTCTTTACATAAAGAAACAAGAGAGAACGCTATAGTCGGATGCCCCGACAATCAGATACCCGTTACTCAGGTAAAGGGAGTGCGAGGGAGATGGAGATAGAAACTTTGAACACGCATAACTTTTTAACGAATGGTCCGATTTGAAAAATTTCTTCTACATTTCGATAGGTATTGATGAACACAATAAAACTGCATTTTTACTTTTCCGAAATATTGAAATTTTTAAAATCGTATATAAGCGATTGTGGGCGTTAGAGGGGGCGTGGCACCTTTTTGAAACAAACTTGCGCTGCGTAGGAACTCCTAGAATCTGCATGCAAAATGCCAATCTTCTAGCTTTTATAGTTTCCGAGATCTCAGCGTTCATACAGACAGACAGACAGACGGACAGACAGACGGACAGACGGACATGGCTAGATCGACTCGGTTAGTGATCCTGATCAAGAATATATATACTTTATGGGGTCGGAAACGCTTCCTTCTACCTGTTACATACTTTTGCACGAATACAATATACCCTTTTACTCTACGAGTAACGGGTATAAAAATACAAGAAATAGTTATAGCTCTACCTAAATTCTCAAACACTAAATATTTTCAAAAGTCCTTGATAAATATATATTTAATCAAGAGGGATCGCTAAAGTCGCGTACTTCGACTATCAGATACCCGTTACTCACCTTAAGGGAGTGCGAGAGAGATGGAGATATGCAGTCATCATCTGGCTCCATCTAGCGGCTGTTTTAATTTTTGCTCATAACTCTTTAATGGATTATCCGATTTTAAAATCTACACTACGAGTAACGGGTATAAAAATATATAAATTTTTGACATAAATATCTATAACTTTTCCATATTGCCTATTATTTATTTTTTTCCGTGTACTCGCTTGCCTTGGCTATTGAATTTCATTTGTATGACTTTTCCATTAATATTTTGTCAATCGACGCCTTCGTCTGTTTTTGCTAAACACATGCTCTGCTGGTTTTGGTTTATTTAGATTTTCAATTTGTTCAAAATACCTACATTCTATCTGTGTTAAAGACGATTACTTAGCTGTAATCTTTTACTTGTTCTATGGGATGAATTTTCAAAAAGATGCGACGATAAAGGTTGCTGTGGGGAAAACTTTAAATAAATTTGTCACCCGAGCTTTCCCTTCTCATTAAGCTGAGAAGGGGGGACTTTAGTGCTGAAGGACGATGACAGCTGGCGCCATGGCAAAAATGGACAGGACATTATCTGCCGGGGATATCTGCTGGAATTGTGACTTCTCTCTTGGGCGGCGGCAACTCCTTCTCGGCCATAATTTGATCGTTAAAATGGCCAGCGCCGCCTTTGCATCGTTTGGCAGCTGCAATTAAATGTCTTTTTTTACGATTGTGCAGCCTTTGCAGTCGGCGTAATGAAATTAACAGGGGCTTTTCTTTTGCATTTCCTCTGGCACTGATAAACGATCGTTGGCCCTCAACCTCCTCCTCCGGCGATTTCCCTTCGGGCCTTAAAACGCCACGTAAGTGTAAAGTAAAACTGCCCATAAAGCTCGTTAAATGGCCAAGAAATAAGCATACATGTGCGGAAGTTTTTCCTTTTTTCCGTGAATTTTTCCTGGATGGATTCCTTGCATGACAGGGCCAAGGGCTGCGATGAAGTCCTTAAGCGGTTCGTGAGTGTGCCCATGCTTGGGCGTGCCCGCCAACCAAAATTAATATGGATGGAGTGACATTTTAAATGCCCCGAGTGGGGATTAAATTAAATTTGTGCAGACATTTATTAAATTGTCAAATTATTAAACAAAATTAAATATTGCGTTTTGAGTAGGATTATTGGTAGCCAACATTGATATTGGTTAATTTATGTTATTTTAAAATATTAAAGCGGTTTATACTTTTCCTAAAGCATCAACATATCGATGATGTTTCTTGACTCATAAATTGGGAAAATTACAGAATAATTCGACTGCAATTCTGGTGCCATATATCTTTAATTAAATCTTTTAAAGTTTGCACGAAACATTTCATTTGGTATAATCACTTGGGCACATGCCCGCTGATATATTATATATTCCCGCATTGTTGGGGCACTTGACGGGCCACAGGTGGCGCTTTAATTTGCACCTTTCGGCGGCGCCGGGGAGCATTGTCATCGCTGCTGGCCTCGCCCAAAAGTCACACAGGAAAGCAGCTCGAAGGCTAAGTGAGCCACTGTGTCAGTGGGATCCCCAGGAGAACGGCGGGCACACAAGGGTTAAAGGACGGGGTGGTTCTGGAAGACTCTGGGACGCCGGGGAGTAATTAACACTGCGACGCTGGCTGCCACTGAGTAAACAATGGCGAACGGGAGCCGCAGTTGTTAATTACGCCAACAATGCGCTGCAGCAAAAGGCGAACAAAAAAGGGGCGTGGCAAAAGGTAAGGCCAAGCCCAAGAAGCGGAAAAAAACCAAGCACAGGAAGTGCAAATTGCCGTTAGAAGGAAGCAGACACAAGAGCGGCTAAATGAGGAAGAGACCTCTTAGTAAGCTTTAATATCTTTAAATTACACATTTCTTGAAACTTTAGATTTCTGTTATGTTCTAGAGCCTAGTAGAAATGTTAAATATATAGTATTTTAAATTAATGAGTACGCAGACATGTATTTTAAGATCACTTAATTTTCTTACGGCTTTCCAGAATTAAGAATTACAGATGACAAAAATTATTTTTTTATCCAATCTAAATCGCTTATATTTTCTTAAGGTAATGGGAAAACCGCCTAAAAGTTCTTCCAAAACTTGTAGAATGTCCCGGTCGTATGGAAAATACTTCTCACCATCAAAACTTGCAGAAAGCCAACAAATATCATGGACAAAAACTGAGTCCAGGACCAATTGTTAACCATGGCGTAAGTGGACTCGGCCACATTGCGATCCCTGGCCTCGATCGCTCGAATAAAATCCTGAGTTTGTCGCGATCTCATGAGATTCACATGAATCTTGCCCATGTAATTATCTATATCGGTGTAAGCCACATCGAATTGGTAATCGGTTAACATTTCCCGGCGTAGATCTCGAAGCTCTCGCTCCTTTCGGTCCGCAGGAGTCACTTCCAGGGCAAAGGATACGATCTTTTGGTTGAAGGTGCTAATGGTATTATCGAAACAGATCTTATAAGACCCAGTTTCTTGGGCCACCAGCTTTTGTTTTCCCTTTGCCTGCTTTATTTCATTGATCAGAAGCTGACGATTCGGGTCCATCAAATTAAAATTGATGTGCGTCTCGCCGAGACCTCCGTGGATCACCTGGAAATCGATTTTAATGTTCTCAGTAATGGCAATCGGCTGATAGAAGCACTCCTGTCGGCCTGCTTCGACAAATATGGTCAGTTGTTTGTTATAGGGCTCGGCATTGACCGGATCCATCAGCAGGAGCAGCGATATGTAACAAGCGATTTGGAACATTTTTCGGTGGCTTTCCAGCTTTTGAACTCGAATTGTTTGACTGGTTGGTTGGTGACCGTTTGTCGGTTTTACAGACCGGTTGGATTTATGGAAGTGAGGAGAAAAGCCTGCTCACGGAAAGGCCAAATTAGGAGTAAAAATACACTGAAAGACAAAAACCGTATTTAACGAAGTATGAAAGTCAAAAAAGGCAAAATACCAAACTATCTAATACCCAATTTATGCTATTTCTAATATTTCCTCTATCGTTAAATGTTTAAGATAAGCAAAATGCAGCAATTAGACAGCTATCCGTTATATTCTCTAGATTTGCGGTGTCTACAAGATTTTATCTGGCAGAAAGCATTGAAAAATTCACAAGTATTTTAGAAAGAATAATTTTTAGAAGAACATATAAACAGGTACAGCACTTTAACTTTGACTTAACAGTTGATTTTCGTAAAAATAATCAAAGAAATTTAAAACCTAAACTTTTGCTCGTTTTTTATTGCAGTATATGACCTTATGCCGTTTACAGAAACATAGTGTGAGCGAATAGTGCTAAATGCAGCTTTTAATAGCCAGCAGCAATTGCTGCAGCATTGCAAAAAGCGCCCCGCCTCCTTCGCAACACCATACCGCCCTCATTCCACCATCCCATTCGACTGGCAAAACTAAAAGCAACAGCATCAAAAGGAATATGAATTGAGGTCGATGTGTAAATATTTGTCAACGGTAATGGAAATTTATGCTACCGTTGCTGCTGATGCTGCCAATGGTGGGCGGCAGCCGGTGGATGAGGCGGTGGGCGTGGCCCTGGAAAGGGCGAAATGGCGAGTCGAGCGCTTTCATTTTTTTTTAAACTGTCGGCGACGCAGCATGAGACAAAAAGGGGAGCAAAGAAAATGTTAGAGGGTTTCGAAGGAAATTGTATACTCTTTAAAATATATAGCTATTAAAATACACAAAATTGGAAATATACATAGAGAAAATGAATGAACAAAATCTTATGTTAAAACAGGTTATATTTAAAATCTCAATAATTGATTAGATTTATTATTATTGAAGTAAAAGAGGGTTGTGGCTAGCTTTTTTCGTACCTAATGTTTTTTAATTAAAAGTCTAATTTCTTTTACCAGCTTAGCAACCCACATTTTTGTTAGGGTATGAATTTTGCACCTCCTGGAGTTTAGTAAAAGCAAAAAATGGATAATAAAAAGGAGTGAAACCAACAAATGCTTGCGTTTGGGCAAGGAAATTTTACAAATAGACACATACACCCACATATGGGTATATACGCACCCACACTTATGTAAAAAGTATGCACGTTTGTTTGCATAGAAGTGCATTAGTTACTTTTTTTTTGTTTTAAGCTTTTGCTTCACTTCCTTGTTTTTTCCGCGAATTCTAAGCTCTGCTTTTTTCCCCATATGCATTTTGTTGTATTTTATTTTTTCTCTTATTTACTTCTTAATTTTTGTTAACAGAAATACCAGTATAATTTAATTCAGTCTTAAAAACACCATATAGAATAGGTATCTGAGAAACCTCTTTCACCAGAACCCCCCTTTTTTAATATGTTACAATGTTTACATTTCTTTAAAACTCTAAAAGTGCTAGCTTTTGTCACTTTTTTTTTGATTATACACGAATCACTAAATTTTGGACTCAAACTTATGTATATTGTAATCAGCATTTGATTGGCAGAGTTTTGTGGTTGTGCATTAAATATTAAAGTGTCATTCGTCACTTCACTTCGGTTATTTACGTACTTTCAAAATGTATGATGAACACCAAGAAGTCTTCAAACCCACACTCTTCCTAGTTAAACCTACCTGTAATATTTTTTTTTTAGGGAGAGGAAAAAATTGCATTCGCGACGTCGTTGAAATGCCAGAGGCTGGAATACACAGTAGAAGCATGAAAGCTGCAAATAGGACGCATAAAAAATGTTACCTGGGGTCGTCTGCAGGTGATGGCAGTTAGAAAAAGCGGTGCGGGAAAATAGGAAGCGAAATACTGAGAAAAACTGTTTTTCTAACTGTATTTGGTAAGTAAAGATATTAAGCCTTAAACAGGCAGTACATTTCAATATTACCCAACCAAAACATTTTTATACTTTTTACAAAGGCAATACTAAACTGCAAGTTTAGATTTTGATTTAAGAGTAAATCTTATCAAGAAAATTTCAGTATAGCGGGAAAATAGTCAAGTTTCACATGACATTGGAAAGATAAATTCAAATATTTTAGAAGCATTTTGGGTTCCTCAGCTTTTAGCGTATAGAAGATGTTAAGCATCAAAAACTACAACTTGTTTCAGTTCAGACAAATTAACGCTTTAGATTTATTTGAACGCGCCGAAAACTAGTCAACAAAATTTGTAGAGGATAATAACTTTTTTCGTACAAGAGAAGTCAGTTACGAATCACTGTGCACGGCATTACACGTAGTGACGAATGCGATTCATTATGATATCTTAAAACTTGATTTTTTACACAACTTATACATATTTAAATTCATAAGTTTGACGATTATAGTTTATGTAACAAAGTAAGTTAACTTGGAAAAGCCAACATAAATAGGTTCATTATTTATTAGTTATCGTGTAATCGGACAATACCTTGCAAAAGATCAACGATCCTAAAAACTGAAGAAAATGGTTTAAATCTATGGTTTTTTGCTTTTATTTATGGTTTACAACATTTTTTACCAGTACAAAATTTGTGTCGACACATTTATACCACGACACATTAGTAGGTTCCGGGATGAATTTCGATTGCCAATAAAGGTGGGGAAGGCTAAAACAAAATTTAAGGCACGACTTTATTTATAAAAGTCGTCCAAAACAAAAAACTTCATATGAAACAAAATTTCTTGACGTTTTTTTATATGCATTTTTTTTGTTTTGAAAGACTTTTTGTTGGGTTAAGGACCAGCCCTAAAGATGTAAAAACAGAAAGCACTAGATTAATAAATTTTTTATGATTTATAGTTTAATTTAGCATACGTCCTTTCTGACAGTGTATATTCTGCAGGGCGTCTTACAGCGTGAAATGTGGAAGGCGTTGGCAGCTGCAAAGTAGCCAACACCGGAGTCTGAATCATTGGAGCGCACCTGTGTGCGCTCGCTTGTGCATGTGGTGGAATGTGTTTCAGTGTGTGTGTTGCTTTAGTTGATTGTTTGCTGGGGGCGCGCCAGGTGTGGGGGCGTGGCAGCGGGTGTGGCAAGTGGCTGAAGATCAAAACCCAAGCTGTCGAGGAAGCCAATTTAATTTGATGAAATTAAGATGGCGATAAAAAGATGGGTGCAACGAAAGGAGAATGGTTTTTAAATCTCAGGTGGGGGAATCTTTAATATTTATATGCACTTTTATGAGCCCTTTTCAGCTATAATTATATTATTTTTATTTTAAAAATACATTGCAATATTTAAATTTTATTATACTTATTTATGCTACCTTGAAGATTTTTTTAATTTTATAATTCATTATTTATACACAAAACAAAAAATTGGTAAAATCAACTGTTATAATTGTCAAACAGTCCCCAACTACAAAAATTGTCAATTCTACTAATTAAATAGTTACTTTCACAACAACAAAAACACACAATTAGCAAAGACACACACCTATTTACTATTATTTACTACTATTTACTACTATTTACTATTTAATGACAATTTTTTGAGCTTGGGGACTGTTGGATAATTTTTTACCAAGTTTTTTTTTTGTGTACCATTGACTCAGATTTATTTTTTTTTTACAACAAGTAGGCTTACGAAATCATCAACACACTCATTTTTTGAATTAGATTTTATAGCTCTCATTCTTAATTACAACAAAGCTAGTCCCTTCCTCCAGCAACAGTCCAAGTTCTTTGTCCACAACATCAAATCACAGTAAGCCCTTGACAAATGCCACACCTACCCAGAATTATGGGCTCGACTCTTTGTCTGTCTGGCCATCAGCTCTTGAGCGACTTTGGCTGATGGATGACTTGGGGAGTGATGGCTCGGCTCCTGGACCAGAATAAATTGACCCCAAAAATTGCGAAGGTCAGCCACAGAGATGGCTCATGAATTATTAAAGACACAACAACAGCAAGTTGACCCTAATCCTCAAAACGGCTGCTGCCAATGATTGCAAAATTCTTAGCCAAATGGAACTAAATTTTGTGTGAGAAACTTTGTGCGGGCCACAAAATTTTCGCCCAAAAGAAAACCAAACCGCAAATTCGGCCAGAAAGATGTTTTGACAATTTCCAGGACGAGGGAAGGAATTTTCTCTTGACCAACTCCATTGAGTATTTCTAGGCTCTTCTGCAAGTAGCACTTTAAATTAATGAACTGAGATTAAGCAAGACAAATTGTTGTGGGGCCTTGGGCTTCGGAAAATTTTCTTTAGAGGCAAATTGTTTTTCGTTCTCGAAAATATATTAATTTGTATTTTGTTCTTTCCTCTCTTTGCTACGCCCCAACCACCAATAAATCTACAATTTATTGTTATTGATATTTGTGTAAGCAATATCGGCAGACCTTCCACCGGCCCACAATTAAGAATTTAAGGGGCAGAAAATTGAACGAATTTTCGGCAAAGAAAAGAAGTTGACAAGTTGGGAAAATTTATAGTACCTGCAGCCAGTCATGCAAAAAATATGCAGCCACTTTCACTTGCGGCCCAAGGGGGAAGAGTCCAAATCTCATGTGGAAAATTCAGTCAATAAAACGGATTCCCCATCTCTCTCTTCGCTCTCCCTTGGTCGGTGGCCAAGAAAATATTCATTGAATTTTGTAGTAACAAACGACAAGTTGTCAGTCAGTCGGTGCAGTGGAAAAACAGAGCCATTTCCAGGGAAATTTATTGCCCCAATGTCGGACAGGGAACTCATCAGGTTCGAGTGAGACAGGCCGGGAATTATGCCATTAGATGTTTGATTTCCTTTTTTCCTTGTTTAGTTTGGTTTTGTTAGCCAAGCGAGCAGTTCAAATAAATAAGCAATTTCCGACGACAACTTGAACAAGCATAAAATGCAATGAAGCAACAATTTTCCACCGGCAGAGGGAAATGGAGGGAAATGCGAAGGCAAGGACATTGGTGCAGCTTTGGGAAAAGCTCTTCAAAGTGCTTCTTAACTAAGCTTAAAAGCAATGCCAACGGCCACAGCAGCAACTTCGATTTGGTGTGGAAATTGCAGTTCACTCTTAGATTTCCCCCTGATTTTCCCATGCTACCCCTCCCCACTCCAGTCTGGCTTTTCCTTGACAACTTTTCAGCTGTTATTTGTTTTTATTGCTGTTGTGGCTCATTGAAGTGTGACAAAGTCGCCATCGTTGCGGCTATTAGTTGGCTCCAAAGGTGGCCTGAAGGTTGCAGGAAGTGTTGGAAAGGGCGCCCATTCGGAGGAAAATGCAGTTGCAACTGGGTTTACACCGAGCTGGAGTAAATTATTAGGGTCCTAGCGTTCGGGATTTCTGTCAGAACTTGGGTGTGTTATCTATTGATCTAGAGAAATGGATTAAGAAGAAACCAAATTGTTTAAGGAGAATCCCGGTCGGATTAAAATATATAAAATGTGTACATACTATTAATCAAATTTGATATAAACATATATTGTGTTGTTTCAGATGAATAATAAGAAAAAAGAGGTTTAACAAGAAAGGAAGCTAGTTTCGGCCAGCCGAAGCTTATATATCCTTGCAGATCATTCCTATTAATTTACAAATCGCAAAATGTTAAATTTCCTATTATTTCTCTTATTTTCCATCGTTCCTATGGCAGCTATATGATATAGTAGTTCGATTTTGATAAAATTAAAATCGAAATTCGGAAATATTTAAAAAGAGTCATATCCCAGAGTAGAAGAGAATACAATAAAAACCAACGAAGCAATAATTTATTTCCTATTATATTCCCATTAATTTTCCGATCGTTCCAATGGCAGCTATATGATATAGTCGTCTGATTTTGATAAAATTTTGGGAAAGTTTCATCCCGATAGCTTAAAAACTGAGAGACTAGTTTGCGTAGAAACAGACAGACGGACAGACGGAGGGACAGACGGACATGGCTAGATCGACTCGTCTAGTGATGCTGATCAAGAATATATATACTTTATGGGGTCGGAAACTTCTGACTGAAATCATAATACCCTCTGCAAGGGTATAAAAACTCAAAATTACCTTTATGGTAAAAAGTTTATCCTATGTCATTTAAACCCGAAACTGTTTTTTAATACTTACCTCATTAAACTAAACTTTTAGCCATAGTCCTCTTCCCCCTTGAAAAGCCAGCATAGTTCTGACACCATTTCTGAAACCCTTAGCTAATTCAATAAGAACCAAAACATTAGCAATAAGGACATTTAGAATGTAAGCTCCAAAATACCCACGGACTTGTCGCATAAACGGGGCTGGATGAAAACCAGGATAAGCAAAATGAGGCGGAGGGGTAAAACATCAACTAAGCTCATTTGTGGCCGCAGTTCTCCGCAAGTGGCTGCCCAGGAAGCCGCTGAAATCCTTGGCCACTCAAGCGCTACAAAGCCGCGACATCCTTTTCACCTGCTTTCGCCTTCGATGGGCGAAACTTCCACATTTCTCGGCACCGTCCTCATTTGTGGTTAATTTTGTCCCAATGCCTGCGCTTATCCTTTGCCAACTGTCACAACTTGGCGACAGGAGCGGAGCAAAAAGTTGCAGTTCGAGCTTTAAGGAGTCTCTAAAGGGTGCACTGGGAACAAAACAATCCTAGAATCCATAAAAAATCAGGCATATATTACAAAATTTCGACCAAATGGTCCTACAATTTGGAAGTATTAAGCAAGTAATCTTAGGAACAGTATTCTAATGTTGATTAAAAGTCGCCTTAGCTTATTATACCCGTTACTCGTAGAGTGAAAGGGTATATTGTATTCGTGCAAAATTATGTAACAGCTAGAAGGAAGCGTTTCCGACCCTATAAAGTATATATATTCTTGATCAGGGTCACTAGCCGAGTCGATATAGCCATGTCCGTCTGTCCGTCTGTCTGTCTGTCCGTCTGTCCGTCTGTCTGTCCGTATGAACGCCGAGATCTCGGAAACTATAAAAGCTAGAGGATTGGTATTTGGCATGAAGATTCTTGGAGTTCCTACGCAGCGCAAGTTTGTTTCAAGAAGGTGCCACGCCCCCTCTAACGCCCACAATCGCTAATATACGATTTTAAAAATTTAAATATTTCGGAAAAGTAAAAATGCATTTTTATTATTTTTATCAATACATATCGAAATGTAGAAGAAATTTTTCAAATCGGACCATTCGTTAAAAAGTTATGCGTGATCAAAGTTTCTATCTCCATCTCCCTCGCACTCCCTTTACCTGAGTAACGGGCACCCGACTATAACGTTCTCTCTTTTTATTTAACTATAGTTGGCATATATGCAAATATTTCAAAAATATTTATTTTTATAATTCAAATTTTAAGAAGAGATCGACGCCTCATAATATTTTCTCTCCGTGTTAAAACTACATTCCTATTATCCTGAAACGAGTAAAGAGTAGGGAATTGGGAGGACACTGCAGCAATGTTCCTCCGCTCCTTTTATTCGCCTAATTTCCGTCGCTTTCCCCGTTTTCCCCTGCCTTTCCCGCTTCTCCCTTGCGCTAATTGGGGACACCGAAAATCTATAAACAGTCCTGGCAGTTCCGCAGTCCTTATCGCTGTCCTTGTACTTGGTCTTTCGGCTTTCAGAGTCGGAGTCCCTCTGCCCCGTTTAATGTGCGTCCTTAAGCACAATAAATCTGTTTATCTCTGGCAAATGTCCTGCGCTTCTCCTGAATCGGGAGTCCTTGTTGGTCTGCTTAAAAGTTAACCTGGCCAGCGATAAAAAGTTTCCTTTTGCTCCTGCTCTGTGGTTTTCTCTCCGTTGTCCTCGGTGTGTTGGCAGGCAAAATTTGTTAGCTATTTGTGCGGCATTATCCTTGTAGGAAGGAGTCGGGGAAGGGAATGGATACTGTAGAGTGAAGCCTCCACATGGTAGCATCAATCATCGGCGGGGAAATTAAATTGCACTTCAGCTTACCTTAGGCTGACACTGGGTACCAACAGCCAAACAAAAGATACAGGAAAGAAAAGGTAGTTTGGGCGAGCATAGGAAATGCCACAGATGGATACCCTTGACATGCACTCGATATTTTCATTCTGAATATTCGTATCTAATTCTCTTAAAATTTTAACATTCTTAATTGAAAACGTAACTTTAAGAAAACCCTCATTTATTAAACGGTATTCGTATTTTTTTTTCTTGCTATGCCGAGTATCGAAATGAAATCAAGGGTACAAACTCGACTGAAGCATTAGCAGTGACAAAATCTAACAAAGGGCAGTGGGACCCAAAAGAACCAGACACGTGCTTCAAAAGCAAGCCAAAGAAGTGCCTTGGCCATTGGCCATTTTCCATGGAATTACCTTTACGGTTAGGAGCACAACCGGCTGCCGTCAGTTGCCAAAACGAGACTTTTGTGGGCTTTAAGACTGGCTGAGTTCCTGAATTTAGCCCCCTCCGAATTTCCCCACCCCCATTCGCAGGAGCACTGCGGTCATTTGCGAGGCCCGGCAACATTCTCCACCACCTGTGCCATCAATTGCAACCGCAAAATGGCAAAACAATCAACAAGCAACGCGACGGGTGTTTGGCCCATACAAGATTTCGAGTGCCTAAACCAACCCCCACCCCCACATCCACCCCAATAGTTCCCATTCCGAACCCCCGCTACGCGCGTCTCTGCTAACCGCAACGTGTTGCAAGTGAGGTAGGCGAAATTGTTTGGCCGAAACTGCAAGACAAAGGCCCCTGGCTCTGCGGGGATAAAGGTGTGGAGATGCACTAAAAGAAGGGTCTTAATAATTGTGGCAAAACGAAAATCAAATTTAAGATAATCGCACAGTATGAAAATTTGTATTAAACGTAATAGATATATTTAAAGTTTAAAAAAAAACTGGGTTCATAAAAGATATTTCGGGTTGGAATAGTTAAAGATTTTTTTGGTATAATATATTAAAATGAAAATGTTGTAAAAATTAGTTATCGAAAGATCAAGAATAAAACTGACATTTAACATCTTTATGACATTTATCGAATTTCGGAACATAATATAAATGATTTGACACGCAGAACCATACATAATACATTAGGTGGCACTAATGCTGCGAAACTTTAAAAATCCTCAACCAGTCCGCAACAAATTAAACACTAGCCATTCTCAAGGTCCAATAACAATGATTTTTTCGAGCGTCTTGAACATTCTAGGTGACTTTCTTTTAAGTATTAATTAATATCAATAACCGCTAAAAAATTCTAAACAATAATTCTTTTTTTTTCCAGTTATCATAATATTTGCATCGACGAATCTTTCACCAGGGAAAGCAAAATGCAATCCAATGCAATGTTTTTCTGAGAAATCATAAATAAATAAGAAATAATAAAATAATTGGCGAACGGAATACATAAGGTAGGGTAGGGACTGCTTTTTTTAAAGAAAATTTTACTTCTTTAACTTTTAATACGCCTAGAATACACAGTGAAAATTTGAATTCGATCGAACTAATACTTTAAAAGTTGCGTTTTTCAAGTTATTTGCACTCCAGGCTCGCAGGTCGTTTTCGCTTTTCTCGAAAACACGTTCTGAAAGTCACTTTTTAAAACGCTTTTCCACCGATATGTTAGCCAATAGTATCCGGTACAAAAATTACTGGACGTCAAATTGTAGCATTTTAATTTTAAAAAACTTAAACAAGATTTTTTTTGAGTGTTGCTTAGTCTGCATTGAAGAGGAGGAAAGTAATACAGCCGGGCAATTGCTTAGATGGCTGGCAGTCGAAATCGAATAGTTAGTCAAGTGAAATATGACAGCATCAGCAGGGAGAAAAATACTTAAAGCTTTTTTAAGGAATGCAAGAGAAATTTTGATTTTAAAATAATAAATATCGAATGCCAAATCGGACATAGGAATGACTAATAACTTAGTTTTTAGGCAAGGATGATGTTAGATATGATGATTCATTTTTCTGTTAAGAAAATTATTAAGACATTTAAAAAGTCCAAGCGTAGCTTATCTAAAGAACAGAAATAACTGCTAACTTCTCTTTGTTCCAAACAATTTTGTTCGAAACAGTCTCATTACCGAGGCATTTGCAACATCAGAAAACCCGAAACCTATTTGTACACGGCAATCTAAGCAAATCGTTTTGTCGAGCTTAATTTGCAGTTTGCCACCGAACGAGTGTCTAACCTGGATGCCGGCGAAGGTCCTTCGCACTCTGCTCCCCTTGGCCATCAAGGCTAATCCCAACTGACTTGGCTGGAAAAGTTTCCGTTTGGCGCTTGCCACGACGGAAGGCGCCAAGGAAATTCGGTCAAAGGGAGTTTCGCTTGATGAAAAAGTTGTTGTCGGTAGGCGATGGGATTCACACCCCCCTGCATTCACCATTCAGTGGGCGGAAGTAGGGGAAGCAGCCAAGTGTTGTTCTGCATTGTGTTTTGGCCATTCGAGAATTCCCGGGGCCAACTCCGAATCTCCAACTCTCTATGGGCCCGGGCGCAATTGACAATAGTTTTGCACAAACTTCGAAAAGGCCAGTTGCACTTGACTGCCGGCAATGAATAAACAGGAGGTTCTGGGGCCGGAAAAGCGTGGGTCGAAGAGCGAGGAAAATCCAAAGGAAAACAGCGCCGAGGAAAGCGTTGGGTAATTGTAATTCCTGCTCTTAAATGCCAGTTAACCAGTTTGCCTTGTTGGGCAATTACTTCGGGCCAGGCGCAGTACCTTCTCCTGTTCCCAAAACTTTCGTAATGACTGAAGACATTCAATTCCCATTTATATTTTCGACAGCCAAATGACTTTCTAAAGAGGCAATTTTAGCTGCCAACGCCACAATTGATTTACACAATTTTAATCAGAAGTGAGTACACTGGCAGAACCAATTTTATCCAGTCTGGTCAAACTTAATATGACTCAAACATAAAGGCGATTTACAGCCTTCTACTATGATCGCTAAGAAAATAAAATTTTTTTAGCATAGTACTTTCAATGATATGTTCTTAAAAACTCACCAAGCAATAAAATAACGTTTGGAAGGCTCATGTTGTTTTAACTGATAGATTCGTTGAAGACTGCGGGTTCTAACACGATTCTTATGGTCAGGAAAAGAGAACCGGAAAATTCTCCATTTCTACGCTGATTCAAGAATTCTTCTACTCTTCACGCAGTTGCAATTACTTAGATGACCAAAGGTTAATGTTTTATTAAGACAATTTAATGGAAACGCTATAGTGATTGGATCTTAAAATTGGCTTACAAATTTAATGTGATCCGGCTTTTGTAGATCAAATTCTTTAGTTCTAAATATTCCCTTTAAAGTTATCCGACTCAAATCCATTAGTTAAATGTGAAGTCTACGAAAATATCGCGATAATGTCAAACGTCCTTTGCTAACTCTTGGAATAATTTCACTTTTCGATTGTAATTTTGTTTTCAAATAAATTTAAAATCATTTTTTTGATCTTATTGAATTGTAGCAATAGTTAAAAATAAGTAAAATATAATTGTACTGCAAAAACACTGATATAGAAAATATAATTTTTCTGCATTGACTCTTGTAAAATATTTCAACATTTTAATTTTTTAAATATATTCATTGGACAAACTATCGTTTCGGTAGCGTAAAATAATAAAGGAACCTAAAAACCCTGGGGTTGAAAGTGAGTAGCAGGTAAAAAGTGGGAGGGGATTTTAGGATAGATCTACGTATAGTGTTATAAAGGGGGTAGAGGTAGTTTAGTTACGCCCACAATGTCAGCTGTTGCCGCGGGAAAACTTTCGAGCATCAAGTGAAAAACAAGTGGACAGGCAGCTGATGTTGACACCGTCTTTTTTCCGATGGGCGAAATTTCGTCTAGAGGGGGTGGACATTTTAAGGGTCGAGTGCTGCAACGGTAAATTGCATGCACCAAAACAACAACAACAAGAGAGAACGCTATAGTCGGGTTGGTGTCCCGACTATCTAATACCCGTCACTCAGCTAAAGGGAGTGCGAACGCTGTACTCGGGTTGGTGTCCCGACTATCTATTGGGGCTAAAGGGAGTGCGAGGGAGATAGATATATGAACAATTTTGATTGCGTATAACTTTTTAATGAATGGTCCGATTTGAAAAATGTCTTCTACATTTCGATAGGTATTGATAAACACAATAAAACTGCATTTTTACTTTTCCGAAATATTGAAATTTTTAAAATCGTATATAAGCGATTGTGGGCGTTAGAGGGGGCGTGGCACCCTTTTGAAACAAACTTGCGCTGCGTAGGAACTCCTAGAATCTGCATGCAAAACGCCAATCTTCTAGCTTTTATAGTTTCCGAGATCTCAGCGTTCATACAGACAGACGGACAGACGGACAGACAGACAGACAGACGGACAGACGGACAGACGGACATGGCTAGATCGACTCGGCTAGTGATCCTGATCAAGAATATATATACTTTATAGGGTCGGAAACGTTTCCTTCTAGCTGTTACATACTTTTGCACGAATACAATATACCCTTTTACTCTACGAGTAACGGGTATAAAAACGACGGCGAGGAATAGTCGCCGCTGGGTGGCGACACCGTACAGGCAATCAAACTCGACAAAGGCAACATCTGGTATAGGTTTCCGAGGAACTTTTTCCATATAAACCAGGGTATATATGAAGTGGGGGAGTGCCGAAATATGAACAGGAAGTAAGGGAGTAGTTTGCCATAAATATATGAGACTGGGAATGCTGGAGGTGTATAAAGAACCTGTATAGGTACTTTTCCAAAAGTTTCCAATGAGTTTTTAATTCTTGACATCCAAAAAATGTTTATTACCACGATCTCCTAACAAAATTTAATGATTTATTCAACTTTTATGAGATACTTTTAGGCAAACTAAAATATTTCACTTAACAAAGAGGATTGCTATAGTTGTCAAAATATGATTCGAAAAAAACACAAATACATAGTCTATATTTAGTAACTGGTAATTTTTCTAGCACAAAATTCGAACACAAACACCCCCGAATTCATTCGAAATTATTGTGTTTACACCGCGGTTAACCGCGCCAGGTTGATACCGCTGGAACCCGGAACCAGGCCTAGAAATTTAGTTTTTGTTGAAGAAAAGAAGAAATTGTGTACTGTTTGTTAAAGCCTAGGCTGTTGATGGGTGCCGCAAATACTTACCTAAATTCCTACTAACAAAATGGACAGGAAGGACACACATCATCACCGCAATCAGCAGACGACGACCAAATCTCTTTACGCCATTAGAATGGGAGTCTTGGAAAAATCGGCGACCAATATGAGCGGTGCACTTGCGAATACAGAATCAGCCAGAATGAGCTCCACGACCAGTTATCACCAAAATCGGTATTATAACGACAGGCAAGGTGTTGTGGCCTCAGGCATTCAGACATCCGTCTCGGGGATTCATCACCATTTTCAGCAACAGCATGTCCTAACTCAACAGGCACCCAAGGCCACTGTCGATCTCAATGAAAAGCTGGCCAGGATCAACCGTCAAAATGCCCTGAAAGAACTATCGGCCATGCAAGCAAAAAACATGCAATCCGTCGATAAGAACGAAGAGGCCTTGAAGGAGTTGCAGGAGAGCATTCCGGAAATCCACAAAATCTTCGATGTGCATTGCCGCATCGGAAGTGGAACCTTCAGCACAGTTCTCCTGGGAACCCTGCAGCGCGAACGGTGTCTCGTCGAAACCCAGAGGAGGCGATTCGCCATCAAACATCATAACCCCACAAACCATCCGGAGAGGATCCTGAGGGAGTTGGAGTGCATGTTTCGCATTGGCGGAGTGGACAATGTCATTGGAATTAATTGTTGCATTCGGTACAACGAGAACGTGGCCTTTGTCATGCCCTATATGACCCATGACCGATTCCACGACATCTACAGGAGTCTGAGTCTCCAAGAGGTTCGCGACTATCTGCGGAACCTGCTCATTGCCCTGCGACATGTCCACAAGTTCAATGTAATTCACCGGGACGTCAAGCCGAGTAACATTCTGTACAACCGACGAACTGGAAAGTTTTTACTCTGCGACTTCGGATTGGCTCAACGGATCGCCGACGATGGCAGTGTCATACAGACAAACGACCTCTGTTCCAAGGAGGCTCTCAGTTTTTTGAGGGACATGGAAAGTGGCAGGAACCTTGTGCTGACAGATGGCAACTCCGCTCAGGCCGAGGCCGAGGACTACATGGCCAGTCGAAGGATGCGGGCACTGGGTGGCGGAGGAGGTGTTGATCATGCCCTGCTGCCAGGACCTCCAAGTCTTCAGAGACTGCGGGAACAGGCTGGTGGACAATTAACCAAAAGAGATGTGGCCAACCAAAGGGCCGACACCATGCGGTTGCTCAATCGCCTGCGATCGATGAACCCGAGTGCGGATCCCAATAACTACGTTGTTTCCACGAACACCTCGAAGAAGGAAATGCACGCCTCACGAGCCGGAACACCGGGCTATAGGCCGCCAGAGGTGCTACTCCGATATCCCCAACAGTCCACTGCGGTGGATGTCTGGGCTGCCGGCGTTATAATGCTCTCGCTGCTCTCGGCTCTACACCCGTTCTTCAAGGCTCCCCACGATTGCGGTGCTCTGGCGGAAATAATCAATTTATTCGGGGATATGCCGGTGCGAAAAACCGCCTTCATGCTGGATAGGCTGATTTTGCTGGCCCAAAAGGTGAACACTTTGGATCTACGGCGGGTGTGCATGAGATTTCGGCATGCCGATTTTTTCCTGGCCCCCGAACTGCACCGGAAGTATCGAAGGCCAGATGGCAGCACCGAAATGTGCCGAAGCTGTGAGCAGCCCACTTTTAATTGCCTATGCAGCAACAGTGGGCATAATCTGGAAAGCTACGATGGGCTGGATATATTTCCCGCCAACGCCTACGATTTGCTATCCCGTCTTCTGGAAGTTAATCCCCAGAAGCGCATAACCGCCGAGGAGGCCTTGAAGCATCCGTTCTTCAGCGACCAACACCGGATTGCGCCAGGCATGCCGCTCCATCAGCAGCAGCACATACTGCAGCACCAGCAGCAACTGAGGTCCAGGGAAACACTCCCATCGGCTGCAGCCCGAACCCTGAAGGCATTCGTAACCTATCCCATTGAACTGGCCACCACAGCCCCACAGGCAGCGGGAAACATCTGATTCCAGACCTCTGGTATTTGTGGTACATGAGTTTCGATTTGAGTCCTGGCCACTAGAAGAGATGGAAGGATACCTTCACATCAGCCAGTTGTGGGCAAAGAAAAATTGTATTGTGCACAAACCGAAGATAAAAAAATTTTTAATATGGGCAATGGAAAAGGTTCACGAAATTTACATCGGAAATACAAAGAATATTTATGTTTTCGTTGATTTAAAATAATCAAGACACCTACATATTTTGTGGTATCTTTCTTTTTCTGTTATTTTTCGGGGCTTGCATTGTTTCATTGTTCTCTTTTATACAATTTATTCTGCTTCCTCGGAAACTGAGACAATCAACAATTGATCACTCTTAATAAAGGTATTATGCGTTTGTTTCGAAGTTTAAGTTCGTTCAAAGTGATAAAGCTTTAAAAATTTGTTTCTTTTATTGGATCGCTGAGAAATTAAATTATCGTTTCGATTTTGTTATAAGAGGATTTTAAAAATAAGTTTATAATAAGTACCTTTTTTTATTATTTATCGTTTATTTGTTATACTTCCACATTTATTACATTACTAAATAGAGCATTCCCGGAATGTAATCTAATTCTCAAAAATGTATTTGTTCATCAATTATGCCCATTAATTTTTTGTTTTTACAACCCTTTCCTCCTTCGATTTTTGCTTGACAATTCAATTCAATTCTGACAATCAGGCTTCCTTTTTTTAATATTTTACCCAGTAGCCATTTTCTCAATTGGTTTTTGCGGTCCCTGCCCAGAGGAATATTTTGCTCTGTGCCTTATCAATTTGCATTATTGACGCCTACAACAAATTTGACTTTGTTGTTGCACACAAAAAGGTTATGGGCATTCCTTCTTTCGGGTGAATAATTTTTTCGATTTGGCATTTGTTTTTGTCTGTCGGCGGCAAAAAATTCATGGCTCACTGCAAATTATGTTGACAATTTCATTCTGTGCCCCAGAAAGAAAATCAGATTTCTATCTGCAAATATGTGTGTGTAAAAGGAGAAATTTTCGGCTACTGGCAAGTCACCAAGAGAGAAAGTTCCAGCTGTCGACGCTGCAAAATAGTTTATTAAAAAGTCCCTCCCTCCCCCTTTTTATCAGAATGAAAAATTGTTGCGCCCAAAAGCATGCAGTAGTTTTTCATGCCAAATACATATTCAGCATATTTCATTGCCTGCTTTTTGGCCGCAGGCTAAATGGTCTTAAACGATTGTTTTACAGAGATTACAAAAATCCTACAAATAAACATTTGTTCACATAGTTATACCCGTTACTCGTAGAGTAAAAGGGTATATTGTATTCGTGCAAAAGTATGTAACAGCTAGAAGGAAGCGTTTCCGACCCCATAAAGTATATATATTCTTGATCAGGATCACTAGCCGAGTCGATCTAGCCATGTCCGTCTGTCCGTCTGTCCGTCTGTCTGTCTGTCTGTCTGTCTGTCTGTCTGTCTGTCTGTCCGTCTGTCCGTATGAACGCTGAGATCTCGGAAACTATAAAAGCTAGAAGATTGGCATTTTGCATACAGATTCTAGGAGTTCCTACGCAGCGCAAGTTTGTTTCAAAAAGGTGCCACGCCCCCTCTAACGCCCACAATCGCTTATATACGATTTTACAAATTTCAATATTTCGGAAAAGTAAAAATGCAGTTTTATTGTGTTTATCAATACCTATCGAAATGTAGAAGAAATTTTTCAAATCGGACCATTCGTTAAAAAGTTATGCGTGTTCAAAGTTTCTATCTCGATCTCCCTCGCACTCCCTTTACCTGAGTAACGGGTATCTGATTGTCGGGGCACCCGACTATAGCGTTCTCTCTTGTTTTAATTAAAATTTATTTAAACGGATAAAAGCGTTTTTTTTTTTTTAATGTGTTTCGGGTTAACTCGCAAAACAGTTTTTCCGGACTGTCCAGCTCCGTTGTTCAACATCTTCCGGGCTTGAGTTTCCTCTGTTTCATCATCGCATGGACAGAAGGCACAAAAGGCTTTTAGGCGCTTCGTTGGGGATCAGCATGGCCAACTCGTTTGGCCAATAACAACTGCGCCACGGCAGTCACACCCACACACTGAAACGCACACTGCCACACCTATTCTTAAACTCAGTAACATAAGTGCGCTGAAAGAAAATACTTTGCCCTAGATTTGAAAATGAATATGTTGATGTGTATCAACTAATTGGTCAGAAAAAAATATTATTAAAATATTATTATTATCAACAAAGTTTATAAAAACTAGGGAATTTTTCATAAAATGCGTAAAAGTCAGACAAGTTGGCAAGCAAAATCAATAATAATACCAGTAGGGCCTTCCAAAAAATACTTGAATGGGGGCAGTCTTATTTTTCTCATTGAAAACGATAAATCAGAATGTTCGTTTATTTCTTCCTGTGTATTATCACACTCAAAGATACACCTCACACGCCGCGCAGGCAAACACTGAGCCCGAGCTCCCGCTCCCTGCGGAGTCATAAACATTTCTAGCGCTGCACCGTCCGCTCGACCACAAAAGCCGCGTGCGCAACTCACCGGACACAATGCGGCTTATCAACACGGCAAAAAGGAGGAAAAGCGGGAAAGGGGGAAAAAGGAGGAGGAGCGGGATGGAAATGGCCGAGAATGGCGGACAACTAAAGAGACAGCTCCTATGGCCCTCCTGTTGCAGCCGGCTCCTCGCATCCCGTTTAGCGCTTTATGGCACATGATAGATTAGTCTGGCCACAGGTGTAACCAGTGCGGCTTTTTTGGTGGCTCCTGCTGGCTTCTGTGCTGTCCGGCCTGCAATCCCCCCTGTGTAAACCCACCCCGAAACCCACTACCACTACTACATTGGGCTTCCCAGCGATGGCGGAGCACGTAATTAAGTAATTAGAGGAGGCAGCCCTGTAAAAGCTGCCTGGTATGATGTGTTGGATTTAAATTGTTGCAGTCGCTCAAAGTGAATACTTTACGGCCAGAGGCGGTTTTTCCATATTCCGAAAAAGAGGCTTCTAATCGCAGTTACAGAGCTTGGCGTTTAGTGCCTTTTCTAAACTCTTGATGGCATTTGTAGTTAAGTTTATTATAGTTATCACATTTGGGAAAGTCTTCAAGTTTCTAATATAAAAAATTTTAATTTTTTTATAAATTACAATTGTATTTACATTTGCTAATACAAGAAATTTAAAACAAGAAAGGGGGCTAGCTTCGGCATGTTGAGGCTTAAATACCCTTGCAACTAATTTAATCATAATCATAATATGAGCCCGGAAGGCTTTTATCTAAACGAACCGATAGTTCCTATGTGATTTCTTAAGTTATATCATTTGGTAGTCCCATTTTTTAAATTAATTTGAAATTCTGAAATGTTCAAAAAATAAAAATAAAACGCAGAGTAAAAAAGACTATGATTAACAACAGCAAAGTTAAATTTCTTCCTATAGGAGCTATGAAATTTCGTATATCGTACCTGCAGAAAGTGTTAATAACTCTTTTATTCAGCCAGTAGCTTTAATTTAACAACTAAATAATTCCTTTACTCATATAAAGGTCGGCATTTATTGTCCCATTTTTATGCTCTATGCATTTCCGCTCTTTCAACTTGCTTCCTTGTCTCCGTGAGTGCTGTTGATACTTTTTGCAATTTAGAGGATGTGGGATTTTATTTATTTACTTCCATCTCTGACTGTATTTCTTTCAGCTGTAATGTAGGCAACACTTTAAAGGCGAAAAATGGAGAGCAAATACCGCAGGGTGCAATGTCCTGGAACCACAAGCTCCGTTTGACTGTTGACTTCGTTCCAGGGGCTAGTGCTGCTGGTTCACGCCACCCCCTCTAAGAGCCCCACCCCTGCGTCACCATTCATCTGTCTCAGTGGCGCATTTCTGCTGTCAGTTGAATGTTTGTTTGTCCGCCTGTCGCGCATTGTTTGTTTTCCGCATGCGTTGCACACATCCACCTATCCCCGTCTCTCATCCAATGACATCACTGCCGCACCACCGCCCACTGAGCCCCTACACCCCCTCCCCCTCCCCCTTCCCTTCAGAAGTGTGCGGGAAGGTGCTGAAAATGGAGCCACATCGATGATGATGATGCTAGAGCCAGAGCCAACAGCTGCTGACATCCTACGCTCGTGTCGGGTCACTAAATGAAGAATGATGGACACAGGGCGGGACAAAGATGGCACTGCTGGTGGTGCGAGCGAGATGGCTACAGGGTAGAGGGAGACGGCGAAGGGGAATTCCCTGAATATTTTGTCATCTTCAAATGGGATTTATGCTGCAATGCACACGGCCCGCGACGGTGTCATTGTCATTCACCACGGTCAGCATTTCTTCTTGGCACTCCTTCAACTTTAAAGTTAATTGGAAATTTTTAGCAATTTCCCTGGTTCTCCACCTACGATTTGCCTTGGTTGTTGTTGCCGGCCAATCGTGAAATTTGCTGTACAAAATATGGATTTATGTCGGCAGCAATAACAACACGAGCAGAAAGGACCGTGAGCCACAACAATGTCATGCTAGCCACATAGCTGTCATTTCTCGCGCTCTTTTACACGACTAAAAAATAAAATCGATTAGGTGATATATATATATATTCTTAGAATGGAATAATGGTCAATCATTATATTTCACAATAAAGCATATCTTTTTTATGTCTTTTTAGGATTTACTACATGTAAATATGAATAATTTTAAGCATTAGTTGGATTTTTTTAAAAGCTCCAGACAATTTCTGCAATTTTAATAGGGATATCTACTATATTTTAGTCTTTAAATCCCGTTCGGAAAATAATAATAAGTTTTCGCCGAGTGTACTGCTCTTCATGGTTGTCAGCTGCTGGCTGTTGGCAATGCATCACTGATTATGAAAAGCTTGCTAAAAGCTGGACTCATGATATATTGCTTTTGTTGTTGGCCCTCGCCGTGTTGCACGTTGCTGTTGCTGCTGCTATTTTGCGGTATCATTGCCGCTGATGCGACTGCCAGATGTTAACGGCATTCTATTGCCATCATCGCACGTAAGCGACACGACACAATAATGAAGTTTTATGCTTTGCCACCTGCAATACATATACCACACATACCCATCCACCTCTCGAGGGGGGCGATGGGCATTAAAAACGGGGAGTGGCACAAAGAGAGACACCAGCAACAACACCTGCAATCAACTGAAAACGCTGGCGATTTCTCTTGACTTTTATATGTGCGCGATAAGAACGAGCATGTGAAGCAGCTGAGCTGTCTGGGAGTTCGTTAAGGGAAACGTCATCAATAATACCTGCAACCGGCCAGAGGGATAGTATATCCGAAGAGGAAGCAGAGCTAAAGACAGGAAGATTTTTACAGATAATGAGAAATAATAACCTGTGGGTGTAGCAGGTTCTTAAAGTCCCTCAGATGTATTTATGACAGTTTCACGAGAGTTTTCGTTTAATTGCTGCGGTAAAGGTGAATGCCAAATAGGCTGCTTGGTTATTGCCAATTTAAAAATGGAAATTTACTTATACTACTGTAAAGTATTTTTAAGGAAAATAAGTTAGTACATATGTGTATATTTGTAATTATCAACCTTTTAAAAATTTAAAATATATATATGGCAGAAGTCTCAAACTTTTGCCAACAAAATAATGCAATAACATCGTAAACAGTCATAAAATAATTACGAAATCACACTTAATAAATTTCCCAAAAATTATCATATTATTAAGGTCACTTGCGAGTTAATTTCCCAACCATTATTAACTATTAACCCACATAACCTACTCGGAGTCCGTTCATAAATTAAACAATTGTGCTCAGCCACTCCCAATTCAATCCTCAATCCTCCGAACGGCTCACCTGAAAAGGTGTGAGCTGACATGACGTCAGGTGGCATTAATGGCAGCAGAAACAACAGCAAGCCGCGCTAAGCCAGAAACTTCAGGTGACAAGTGACAAGATTAATTAACTGGCTGCGACAGACGAAAAAAAAAGGAATAAAGAACGAAACGAAATGAAACGAGGACAGCAGGACAATGAAACATAACTGAACATGGCCATGAAACAGTTGTGAAATCACAAAACTGTCCGAGGATACTCAGGACACACACACTCGCGCTTTCCAGTTGCCACGTCACATGTCCGGGACTGTGGCTCGAGGACGGCCACACACAACACACAACATTCAACATACAACCGGATCCGGATCCGGAGTCAGACAATCCCTGCGCCTAAATGACAATGGCAAAAGTTGCCGCCGCCAGGTTTCGTTTTCCTAATTTTAATTAGCCGCAACAGGAGACCACAACAAGTTGGGGAAAAGCGCTGCGGATATGGGATCTATTATTTGATACTCATTGATGGGACTCTGAGTAAAATATTATTTTCAGAAATCTTTATTGAATAATACCTTTTATTACGTAATACGTATCATACGCATTAGGCAAGGGAGTTCCAATAAAAAACCTTAGGTCTCGATTTATAAAATTATATTACAAATCGAAGATACTCAGTAGATATTTTTAACAATTTTAAGAAGGTCTGACAATTATTGATTTTTTTTCATTGCTAATTTTTATTAAACTTTATAGACTTTACAAATATTGCCATGTAAATGGGAAAGGCTTTAAATTTAACAAGTTAGTTTCAAATATTTTCTATAATTTTCAAGAATTTTAAATGTAATATTTTCACAGCTCTCTAAAAATGTATCAATGCATTACAAGTTTCTACAGGTTAAACTTATAGTTTTATAAAATCCCTAAATTAACTCACAGATGACTGCAAAACGGCTAATAAATATTTATAATTACGAGCATATTTTATATAGATATACAAGCCTTCTGAAACTCCACCAAAATTCACACATTCAAGGGTATCTGGGGCGAAAGGGTCCCCGCATTTGTTGCCACATGGGTTTGCCGTGGAGTAAGTGCTGCTGCAGGTGCGTGTAGCATTTATGAACTCGTTACACGTAATTAGGGTCAGTGTGTCCCTCCCGTTACGCGTTACCTCAACCTCCATTTGTACCCCCGTCTCTTTCAACTTATTCCTATCTCCCTCTCAGGATCTCCTTGTGTTGGTGTTTCGTGCGCGGAGTGACAATTAATTTTTTTGGGCGCCGCCAAACTCATAAAGCTTCTTTTGGTTTGACTTTAATTATGAGAGACTACACTTTGAGAAACTAAATTTATAAGTTATAAAACTCACCTATAACATTTTATTCTGGATTTTCTTTGTTAAGTAAAGGAAAATATGCTAAATATATAAAAGGTAAATTGACAATAGAAAGCAAAAATTATACATTCTTCTGTAGGAATTTAAAATTTAAAATAATAATACGGCTCAACTTGGAGTGCAATTAACGGTATAAATATCTTAATCGTTAAATGCCTTAACAAGTTTTTTATGAAAACAATTTTTTTATGAAAACGAATTAATTTTGAATTTTTTTTCTGTGCAAGGGGGAAGCACATGTAAATTAGAGGGAGTTCAGGTGCCACGCCCCGCCAACGAGCCAACTATTTATTATGAGAATTTCATGCATGTTGAGTGGGTGTGTCGCAGCCCTCTTGGCCACCTTAATTGGCAGTGGCCGGTCGGTTTTAATTAGTTTTCGCAACGCTTGAAGCCTGCTCCTGTTCGCCGTTACTGTTCCCTGTTCCCGATCCCTTTCCCGTTCCATGCGTGAATTATTATGCCCAGCGTAATATATTTTATAAAACGTCGACTCCTGGCTGCGGGGAAAATTATGCAACAGCGAATATTTAAGCCACACTGTAGCCGTCGATGCCGCCAAACTTAATTGAGTTGCATGTGGTACTCGCAACTCCCTATTTTCCACAGTCCATCCCTCCTCCAGTTTTCCCGTATGTTCTCGTTTTCGGGCTATGGATTTCGGCCCCGTTTGATTCAGTTGACCAACAGCAAGTTAAGCCGTTAATAAAGCGAACCAACGCACCAAAGTCCTCGGCCCAGGCTCATTTGTCAATTGTGTCGGCCTGGTTTTTGGCTCTAATTACATGGCCACCAATGCTTTATTGTTTGGGAAAAAATTTGCATTGCATGGGAACCAAAGTGGAGTGGAAATGTTGGGGGAAAATGTTTGTAAATAGGTTCTAAAACGTAGGACAGGGAATAAAAATTAGGCTATGCTTTTCTAAATAGCTAGGTAATAAAATTAGAAAGGACATTCCACCGCTTCAGTTCTTTGTTAACATTTAGTACATTAAGGAATTTGTTTTTTAAGGAATACGTATTTTGAATATTAAAGATTTTTAATAAAAAAAAAAAACACGCCGTGATCAAATCGATATGCGCATTTCAAATTTCTGGTATTTATATGCATATCGCCTTTACTTTGCAATACGGACTTTTCTCTCTCGGAGATTCTCTGACTTCAAAAAAGAGAGCAACAAGCAATATGGCGACTTAAATTTCGAGAGTAGGAGTAACTAATTCTCAATTCGAAATAGAGCGTGAAAGCGCTTTATGCATATCAAGTTAAAATTGGTACCACATAACATCAAATCGATCATCGTTTAATATCATTGGCAGTAGTGAAGAAGTCACATTAGAATGTGAGCTCATAATGTTAGAATATATAAAGTTAAATTTTAAAAAAATTACATAGAAAATATATCTTCAAACTTATAAAATGCAAATGTAATACTGTTCTCTGCTAAGGCCAAATTTGAATATTTCATAGGAACCAGATGTTAATTCAAGGAGTGACTTAAGGTGTGACTTAGACAGAAATAGAGCCAACTGTAATGTCAAAGGTGAGAAAAACACCAGACTACAGAAGTCTCTGTTTGAACTGAAAATCTAGGAAATATATCCCAAGCCATCGAAGCGTTAAGCCAACAACAATCAACAGAAAAACCAAATTACCAAGCAAACTACAAAAAAGTGTTATCCCAATTCCAGGCAAAACAACCGAAATTGTAAAAGAACCAACTCATGAAATTTGATGAAATTAATTCGAACTGCAACCAGACTAGATGGAACTAAAGGAAACTTTCTGTGGACAAGCCTGGCTCACTTGAGTGTGCATTCAATTAGAAATATTTCCGATGTCAAAATGATGTGGGAAAGTATAGGTATATGTTTTACAAACAAATCAAAGACGCAAGGCCTTCGTTTTTCATACGAGTCTTGGACTATTTTAATATGGAAATTGATATGGGGAAGAACACTTTGCGTTCTGCTTTTCATTTTCTTTACTTTGCTTTGCTGGCGAGCTTATTTATGCATGAAGATGACTTTACATTCCATGGCAACGGCAACACTTTTACGGTTGTCCGTTTGCTCATCTGTTTGGTTACGGACGGTTGGACAGTGAAATCCAGAGAGATATAGGTACGGAGGGGTTGACCTGAACGAGTTGTGTCTGTGAAAAAATATTTATTTGACTACCTTGAAAGAAGACAGCACGGCGCAGGGCAGACAGACCCTGAAATCCCTCTGCAATTTATAATGCTGCAGCTGCACTGACAAAAAGAAGTTATATTTTTTTTTTAAATAATTTTAAAACATAATTTTTTTATTTTATTGTTTGTAAAGGCAAAGAGGTATTTCCAGCCAAATCAAAAGCAAGTTCAAATTTTATATCTTATAAATAAGACAACGTGGGACTCAAGATACCCATGTGTTACAAATAAGCTTAAACAATTAATAGTTTAAAGTTATGCAAAGTTATTAAAATGAGTGTGTTTCTTTAGTTTTTTCCCAAGCGTTTTTCCAAGTGTTTTCCCAAGCGTCTTTCCTCTCGAGTATCTGTATCTTTGGGAGCGTCGTCTTGACCTTTTTGTGGTCAAAGTGCACACAAGCATGAACCGAGAGAGGTCTACCTGGAAATGCTTTCCTTCGCGACTCAACCCTCAATGTCTCGCTGTCTGTTTGCCCAGCGCTCGCATAACAGGTTTCCCGGTTTTCATTTGGGTTTTCTTCTCGTCCCCCCATTTTCCCAACTGCTCACTTGATAGATGGTCGGCTGGTCCTAAGCCCCCGCTCTCCGCCATAAATATTGATTAATAATATAGTTTTACATTCGCTGGAATGCACTTTAGGGGCAGCTGTCGGTGGCTTTCCCGGGATCATCATCAAAACAACTTCATTGTGCAATTGACTCTCTCGACTGACAATGGAATATCCTGGTCTAAGTAGCTCTTCGGTGCTAGGGTTTTCCGGGGGTTGTTTTATTTACTTACAGGTGTCGTTGCCTTCACACGGTTTCTTGAGGGTCTTCCTTTCTGGCCTACATCTTAATCGGCGGTGATGTGTATTTATTACTCGATTCGGTTGCTAGCCAAATAATTGGCCCTGTCTTGAAGTCTCGTATTGTGGTTTGGCTTCTTAGGGAGTTTTCCGGCTTCGCTTCTAATGCATTTTGAAATGGAACTGGGTTTGCTTCAAGGTGGATTATTTAATAAACCCTTTTGTTGTTGTTATTTAGTTTCGTAAGCTGGTTTTTTTGGAATTGTCTGTTTTAGTTTTCAAGAGAGAATATTATAATAGGAAAATCTTGAAGTTAATTGTTACAAACTTAAATTTTTACATTAAAAAACAAGAGATAACGCTATAGTCAAGAACTTCGTCTATCAGAAACCCGTTACCCAGCTGAAGGGAGTGCGAGGGAGCTATAGATATGCAGTCATCAAAGCTACTCCCGCCATCTAGCCGCTGTTGACATTTTGTATGGCTCCACCTAGCGGATGTTTCAATTTTAGCTCCAAACTTTTTTAAGAATGGTCCGATTTAAATAATTGATAGGTTTTTTAAACACAACAAAATTGCATTTATACTTTTCCCTAATCTTTGAAGATGTGAGCGCCAGACACATTTTAAAACCTTTTAAGGAGATTGTGGGCGTTAGAGTGGGCGTGGCGATCGGCGGGAACTTGCGCTGCGTAGAAAGCCCAAGAATATATGTGGTTAATGTTAATCCCAACTTTCTAGCATTTGTAGTTTCTGAGATCTTAGCGTCATACACACAGACAATAAACGCTTTTACTCTAATAGTAATCCTATACTACAATAATAATTAACAAAACCAAAAAAACAGATTTTTTACCCAAAGAAATGTTAAACACAACATATATTTTTCTTTGAAAAATTGGCTAATAAAAACTTTAAATGACTTTAAAGACCTAACTGACCTTTAGCAGTTAATGTTGTAACTAACTAGATGAAATAAATGTGAAGAAGTCCTCTGACCGTTTAAAGGGCTGACTCATTGCTGGCCATTACCCAGGCCCCAGTTAGACCTTAACCCCTCGCCCTTACCCCCTTCACACCCCAATTGAGCTGTTCTTGCACCCTTGGCACTAAACAATTAGAGAACTTTCGCAGCCATGCATTAACACAGGGACAACAATTTAAATGAGCTGACTTTTGGGTGAGTAGAAGTGTCTGGGGGAAATCACAAGCTGCTGCTACTGCCAGGCTGAAGTAACAATAAATTAATTAAAACTTTTTAGCCAATTCAATTTGTGTTGTGTTGTCGCCTGTCGCCTGTCTGTCGGCTCCTCTCCTTTCCACCAGCCTCCATTGCGTTTTTATCTATTTTTCCTTTTTCCTGTTGCTCTGTCCCTTTGAATTATAAATGCACATAAATTGTTGCGTACTGGCCAGGATTTCTGCTCCTCCTATTCTCATTTTATTGCCCCATTTTATAAGTCCTTTCCTTCCCCACTCGCCGACACATGAATTTCAAAGTGATCTCGGCATTTAACAGATTTGAATAGCAATCAAAGTTTGTTTATGTGCAAGTTAGTTTCAGATGAAATTAAATTAAATAAAGTATTGCATAATGTAGATGGGAATTTCTACCCGCAAGGGACTTACAAAGGATATGATCAAGTTTTTATTGCGTTATTATATGATTTAATGCATTTTACAAAAAGTTTACAAGGCTTTAGCTTACAAATTTGAATGTTCCTATTCCGAAACCTTTTTAAAATCGTTATCACTTTGCCACCTGAGGAGCCTGGACGTCCTTCAATCAAATTCAAAGTGAACCAAAACTTTTAAAAAAGGTTCTTCGGCAAGATTTGTTTGCTTTGCTGTGACATTTTTATTGAATTTTAATTTATGCCTCTTCGAGTGTCGAACGCTCGACAAAAACACACAAAACACATCAAGTATTTATTGTCTCGGCGAGAGAGAGAAAAATCAACGAAAAAGTCAATAACCTGGGCCAGATTTTCCCTCGGATGCTGCGGTAACAAAAACCAATTCCAGCTCTTGAAGCGTGACATCAAATGACAACGAAAAAGAATTTCCATTGGACACGGGACACCCGGACTCTCAGAGAAAACAGATTCAACCTCTACCTGGGTGAATCTGGATAGATTATTGACATTCTGCCTCCCGCGGTGCAATGGTTACCTCAGAGTTCATTCCCCCAGAAATCTGAGATTGGAGTAGATAGGGAAATTTATTGATACTCAGGGTCAGCACTTCGGACGGCTCGGCTACGAAATTATATTTCTTTTCATTTGTCGGGTAATTATGTAAATTTACAAATCAGATATTCTATGCAGGGCGTAGGAAAATTCAATTTTCACACTCTGCTGGCCGGCTGAGCAAACATGTGGCATTGGCTAATAACCTAAGCAGCAAGTAAACAAGTGGCAAAAGTCGTTTGTCCTTCCCCTTATGGCTAAATCTCCTCCTTCCTCTTGTATCTCTCAACTAGCCAAAACCCAAAGTATGTCCAATGCACTTTATCCTGATCCTGTTGCTGACAAGAGAGAAGGCAAATGCAGTGGGAAAAATGAGTTTATATTCAGGATCATAATTTTAATACCGAATACAATTATATTTTACAACATTAACTACACTTTTCAACATTTAACTCAAATATGAATGCAAAACAAGACATTTATATTTATTAGTTTAAAAACATCGAAATAAATTCTTATAAAAATCGTACTTTTTGTTGCAGTGCATTAGGAGACTGAAGCAAAACTCATACGAAAAACTAATAAAGACAAGTGGCAAGTCAGCACCAGCAACAGGACACATAGCTCCCCAGACATCAGCTTCCCTGTCCCCAGTACTTTCCCCTCTGTTTCCACCAGTTTTCCCCCTTTTCCCTCAGCTTTTCCTCACCCCTCTTATGTGGCCAAAGCCTTTGAGCAAACAGATGACTCTCGCCATGTCTCTGGGTTTCCCCCATTAGTGCCAAGCGCTAATCGCCATTGTCCACCCTTGTCAAAAAGGACCAGGACTTCCAGCTTTTCCCCCCGGTACTCCCCCCACTAACCACACTGGCTGTCACAAAAATCGCAGCTCGCCGGGAAAAAAACAGCGTGTGTGGAAAATTTATCTCAGTGTGTGGCAAGCTAAAAGCGCAAATAAATAATCAGCAACAGTTGCCAGATAGATCGGAACTTTTTCCCCCAATGATGTGCTATTTTTTCGGGGGGCGTTACTTACTAACGCTTCTTGTCCGGGCGGTTTGTCACCATCTAATCCGTGTTGCCCCAAGACATTAGCCACCATCCCAAAGAACCGAGCACAATAAATTGCCAAAGATTATTGTCAGCAAGATTGCAGGAGCAACCCCCGCATTTGTCACACTTCTTATGTGGGTGTAATCTCTGCGTTGCATGCGGCAGCCGAACTTAAACTATATATTGAAACAGATGTAAATCGGCGATAGGCGGGCAATGGAGCCACTTAAGAGAAGCCAATCGACCATGAGTGGCCATCGAAGGGATATACATTTTGTATGGCTTTGCTAATTGTTTCCAGGGCGCTGGAAACCCCATAATTGAATAAACCAGAATCGCAAGACAAACCCAAATTCTATTGATTATTCGTGAGAGGTCAAAGCATGTTGCCATTTCGATATGAAATATTGGTGGTTGAAATGTTCCAGAAAATGCACAAAAGATTATATTTCATGATAGGAACGTAGAAAATATTATAAATATGATTTATGTCCCTTTCGATTTATGAATGTGTACTCGAAGTTACAAAACGAAAAAATTATTTCTAAGATTACATTGTTGTGTGAGTTCAAAACTAAACCAACTGAGCTTGCATCTGCAAGCATAAAATTAATTATTTTAACTTAAAAGCCATCAAACCATCAAAACCAAACCAAAATCTTTCACTCCACTACCACTTAAGCAATCTTTTCAAATATTCCAGCCGGAAAAATAATGTTCAGCTCATGCAGACGAAAAGTTTACGCCCTTAATACATATCATATTGTACAGGAAAACTTTTTGCAGCTCCTTCCCCCAACAAAGTTCAGCTGCTCTGGCAACTTTTGTTTAACATAAAATTGCGGGCCAAACGCAAACACAGTCGGCTAATGTATTGCCTCCGGAAGCTGACCAATGGATATTGGCCAAACCCCAAATTTTACCACACTCTCTGCCCACAAGTAGTTGCAACTTTTAATTGCGCTCACGGATTTGCCGGCTGAACTCTGGACAAGACAATGGATAAAGCTGAGGCCCTCGGCTCAACTTCAACCCTAACTTCGACTGCGCGTAGACAAAACTACTAAATGTCAAAAGTGTCAAAATTTCTTAGAATTATGTCTAGCTAACATCAAAAGTTGCCCGGGAAAAGTGCGCCATGTTGCTGTTGCTAGCCGGCAAAAGTTGCGCTGGCAGAAGCACTGCGAGAAAAAGAAAACAATTAATAAATATAATAATAAATAATATAGTCGAGTACTTTGACTATCAGATACCCGTTAGTCAGCTAAAGGGAGTGCAAGGGAGATACTGGCTCCAACCAGCGACCGCTACTGGCTTCATATAGCGGCCATTTCACTTTTTGCTCATAACTTGTTAATGTATTGTCCGATTTTAACATTTTCTTTTACATTTCGATAGGTATTAAGAAACACAACAAAATAGCACTTAAACTTTTACAAAATCTGTAAAGATGTGGGCGCCAGGCTTTTTTAAAAGTTTAAAGCGACTGTGGGCGTACGAGTGGGCGTGGTGCTCGGGTGCAACAAATATTATATTTATAGAATATTTATAGAATATATTTACTTTAAAAGGCTTTTGACCGAGCAAAGGTACATATATTTTGTGTTTCCTCGTTAGTTTTCATATCAATTTTTTCAGTGCTTTTGCTGTTGCTATTTTGGCGTCGCTGCCGCTGAGTTGTGAGCTCACAAGCCACATGTTTCTGCTCGTAACATTTTCGACACATTAACAGACTCTGGCAGGAGAACAGGGTCGAAATCGAGTCAGAGCCAAAAGCGAAACACCACGGTATATGGCACATAGCGTATAGCGCATATGGCAGGTAGAACGCCGTCGTCTTGGATTTTTAGCCGCACGAAAGGGGGAGTTTCCGAGGGTTTTTGTGTGGCGGAGAGACGCTTGTGCTAGTTGGCCATGCGATATGTGAAATTGAGAACAGTAATGACGTTGTCAACAGCCAACATTGCTGGCGGGTTGGCCGAGACAGCAGCAGCAGAAGCAGCGGCAACAGCACCGCAGCAACGGCAACAGCAACACATCACATCGCATCACGTACGTAGACCAGCACCAAGAACAAAAGTCGGGGCCCAAAGCGAATGGAGAATGGTAGACGGCAATGGCAACTGACAACTTGCCTGGTTTTGGCTGGCTTTCTGCAACTGCCGGCCGTTTCAATTATCCGCAGCGAATCGCATACGAACAAGAAGCCAACTTTAAGGCCGGGCCTATGACGAAATGAAATGTGGCCAGCAACAGGCTGGTTGCTGTTGCAACATTGCGGCAAGAACGGCTCTATCGAAGTGTGTCAATGGGAAAAGTCTGACTGTGAAATATTAACACTGCTGTTCTAGTTAATAAAACTTAGATGTTACCCTTTTGTAGGTTCAAAAAATTAAATGTCGTTTATATTTCACCTTTTAAATATTCTTAACGCTGGGAATTTTCTTTTGAAATCCAAAAATCCAAACTGAAAAAAAGATTAATAACATTTAAAATGAATTTTCCATCTATCAAATCAATAAAAAATCATGTTTAAGTTGTTTTCTTATTAAACAATGTATTTTGGATGAACAATATTATGCTATTTCCTAGCTAAATCTTGAAACTATAATTTTTACACCAGCAACCATATTGTCCTCTGCACACCCAGACCAAAAATCTCCAGCATTACAGTAATTTTCCCCAAAAGAGAGTTCGTTATTTTAATTTACGCCAGCAACACGAGCAGCAGCAACATTGAGAAGCAGCAACATGTGCGTACCCACCGCCAACATTCAGCGAGAGTGGGTGTGGGTGGCGGTCGTGGTCGTCTTTTCTTTTCTTAATTTTTGTAACATTTTGTAAATGCGGCAATAAACGCAACGGGCAACACCAAAAACGAGACACCTACGGTGCGGCAGCGAAGCAATTACAGGGAGAAAAGAAAAGGGGGAACACTGAATACTGCGGACCAGGTTTGTTTAGTTTAGGCCAGGCCAGGCCAAAAATACAAAAAACACAGAAAAAAAGAAGTCGAGCTGGGACGCATTGAAAGCGAAGCTTTAAGAACCAGCGGGAGATGCGAGAGAAAGATGACTCGAAGATGGAGTTCGAAGTAGAGAACTGGGTGCGACTTGCAACAGTAGACGCCTGTGGTATACTATATGGTGCATGGCAGTGGGGGAAACCTGTTCCACAAATACACGAGCGGGTCCCTCGGGGGGAGCCCAAGACTTTTTAGTGACGACACAAACGAGTTTGGGTTTTCGGAGGGGCAGATATGGGGCTCTAAAGTAAACTTCACACTGCCTTCGCCTTCTTATTGTTATGTTTTATAATATTTTAGAGACAAAAGACAGAAACGCAGACTTTCGGAGTTTTGGTTAAGGAGTTGCAGTTGCTGCACTGAGGGAAATCATTTAATGTATTTAGATTGTTTTAGGAGTTTGTAATTAATTATAAAGAAAAGTTCGGTGATTAAACTGCTCTTCCAAATCAGATTTCCATAAAATCTTCGCAGTCACTTCTAAACTCTTGAAAAAACGATGATCTCCATTTCCAGAAAATATCCTTGATTAAAAAGGGATTTTATCGCAGTGCAAAGTCGTTGAAGTCCGAGTCTCTGAGGCGACACTTTAGTTATTTTCCACTTCTTGCTGCACTCCACTTCACTTTTCAAAGGCCGCATTAAAATGCATGATAAAAACGAGCCCATGAGCCCATGAGTTGGATGAAAATGATGACGCCCAAGGAGAGGATGATGATGATGATGATGGCGATGGGCATGATGAAGAAGGTGGGAAGATGGAGGAGTACGATGATAATTCTCGTACTGATGAGGCTGAAGTTTCCCCGAGGCTGCTGCAACTGGTTGGATGCAGCGATGTCAGGATTGTTGTGGGTGCAGCATATATAAAACATTTTACATGTGATGTGTGCCCAGCTCCTTCCCCTTCCCCGACTTTTCCCCGCCCCCATTTTCCTTTGGCCTCCGCGTGGGCGTGTTCCCTGGGCAATTGTTGAGCTTGAGCCTGAATCCGACGCCGAATCGGAGTCTGGCGTTGGCGGGTTAATGTCAGTGTCGGGTTTTGGGTTCAGGTTCCTGACTCCTATCTGCCAGCCATCTCGTGCAGTTTGGCTCGCTCGAAAGGTTAAGTAGTTGGGACAGACGACGCCGTCAACTCTATCCCCCTCCCTTGTTTTACTCTTGACTTTTACACGGCTGAAAATGTAACCTTATGTAACAAATTGTAATAAAAATTACATGCTATTAATAAGTTTTAAAAATTAATGGTCTAATTATACCCGTTACTCGTAGAGTAAAAGGGTATATTGTATTCGTGCAAAAGTATGTAACAGGGAGAAGGAAGCGTTTCCGACCCCATAAAGTATATATATTCTTGATCAGGATCACTAGCCGAGTCGATCTAGCCATGTCCGTCTGTCCGTCTGTCTGTCCGTCTGTCTGTCTGTCCGTCTGTCCGTCTGTCCGTCTGTCCGTCTGTCTGTCTGTATGAACGCTGAGATCACGGAAACTATAAAAGCTAGAAGGTTGAGATTTCACACACATATTCTTGGGCTTCCTACGCAGCGCAAGTTTGTTTCATCGAGGTGCCACGCCCCCCTAACGCCCACAATCGCCATAAACGATTTTCAAATGTGTCTGGAGGCCACATCTTTTAAGATTTTAAAAATATATAAACGCCATTTTATAGTGTTTATTAATACCTATCGAAATGTAGAAGACATTTTTCAAATCGGACCATTCATTAAAAAGTTATACGCAATCAAAATTGTTTATATATCTATCTCCCTCGCACTCCCTTTAGCCCCAATAGATAGTCGGGACACCAACCCGAGTACAGCGTTCGCACTCCCTTTAGCTGAGTGACGGGTATTAGATAGTCGGGACACCAACCCGACTATAGCGTTCTCTCTTG